>QLIY01001079.1:6421-27095 GCA_003260075.1 Phallusia mammillata | reverse complement strand
ACACACACACACACACACACACACACACACACACACACGTTATTTTTCGGTTTAGCAGACTAGTTATTTATAAAATAGTTTTTGACCATATACTGTACTGCAACCTAGACTCAGTAAAAAGACAACTTTGTTTTGGTCAACCAATCAACAATTTTGACATCGAGATGACAAAATATTTGGGAAATACACAAATGGCTTTTACACAAACTGCCCAATATCTTGTTTTATTTGTAGATTGGAACCAGCTTGCTGCCCACAAGGTAAAGCGTGCCAACTCCACGAAAGGATATGTCGTCACGGATTTGACATCATCTCTTCTGCTATTTTATCGTTAGCCTTTCAAATTAATATAGCAGTTATTAAACTCAAGTTATTGAACATTTAGTTCATGTCTATAAGCAAGTCAGTTTCTTCGGTGGAAACCCTTTTGCGGAGATAATTTGCTTTTTTATTTTATTAAAGGTGACAAAATGTCATTACCATTTTTTCTACATGTATATGCTTGTTATAGTATTTCAGTTTGAAAACGGGAAAAACTTTCCCTGAAAGATGAAATCAACGAATTGACTTCCGTTTTTTTTGTCATTGATTAATGGCTCATTGTTATCAGTACTGCCGTTTTACTATTTAAGATTCAATAAACACCATGTAAAAATATGATGCTTTAGTATGTAGTGACTGATGTAATCGACAAAATGTAAAGCAAAGTGTATGGCAAATGTTTGTGTGTAACAGTACGTGCATGCAAGAACCGACATAAAACGTGCTGCAGGTTTGGCAAGGGTGAAAAATTGCCTATGCTTTAATTTCCACAAGCAAAAGTAAAAAAAACACAAATAGTTCAGAAGAGAATGCTGTTAAAAAGGTAAAGAAAACAAACAGATTGAAGACGTGACAGATATAATTGCTTAAACTAATATATTTAAATTTATTTAGTTTTGTTTTGCTAATACAGATTTTTTGCAATTAATCATCGAAGCTCAAAGAAATCTAAAAAATTATTATGTAAGTATTTGAATGCAGGTAATGAGTACTTAACTCAATAGGTAATTAAGAAACCTCAGGTGACTGGTTGCTATTTTTAGATCAATATTTATAACCTGGGAAAATATTGCACAGAAACCTTGTTTTTGTTTTTATGGTTACTATGTCCAACGAAACTTTCATCATGTACCTAATCGAAACATTGTGCGTAGTGTTTTCAAATTCCCACCTAAAGTTGCTTTTTTAAGCTATTATTACAAAAAACGACAAACAATTTGTCTGTGCTTAATAGATTCTGTTTTTGAAAATGTACAATGCTAAACAGCACAAAAAAATATTTGTTGCTCTTATTATTGATTATTATTTACCCCAGCCTACCTAAAAATATCACAGAATACGTCAGCTCAGAGAGATGTGAATCAATGGTTGGAAAACGCTAACGAAATGCATCGATTTAAGGTGACATTTCGTTGGAATCTCCCTCAATCGTAGTGTTTTGCTAAAGACGAGTCATTTTAATTTGCGCGCTTTACCAAACGAGCAAACGGTATTGTGTTGAAATTTATTTCTAGCGTCCTAGCGTTAAGCAACCCAGAAAATTGTTCGTTGTGTGATGGTTTATGTCCAGAAGCAATATTTTTGTACTTTCCCGTTACCCATAAAAACGTTATGCGCTTAATTTAGCAAGAGTAGGGTCCGTTTAAAGACATGCGTGGTATAGAACCGTAGTTATCAGAAGCTTTGCTTGCATATAGGAGACAGGAATCCAAGTGCATTTATTGAAAAGTGCTTATTTGTCGACAGGTTGCACATAAAAGAATACATTTGGGCTCATTTTTTTCTCGACGTATTTCACCCTCGAGAAATTGCTAATGTTGCTTAAGGTGTACATGAGTCAGGCAGTACCCTGTATAGTTTACCTTTGGGCGTTTAGTACACAATTATTGGTGATGGGCATCATATTTATAAAAATAAACTGAGTTTGGTTTGAAAGTGTCTTATTGAAAGGAGAAAAATTGTAGAAAGTGAGTGGATAGATGACAAAAAATTCAAATCTTTCCTTTAAATTAAACTACTCCTTTCAGTCTAGTACTGTTACAACTTTACAGGTAAGGCACTCTCAGAAAAGCCTTTAAGTCTATACAACATCACATAGAAGCAAGCACGACTTATTTAAACTTACGAAACTTCTGCAAAGCAAAGATATGTTTACCACTGCCCAACCAGAGAACGCTTTCGGCATATACCATTCGCCAAACAACTTGTCGCTTGCGGAATACCGAAGTTCAACTTTGACAAGCATAATTCTCCCAGTCATATATTACATTGTGTTCTTCGTCGGGTTCGTCGGCAATGGAATGGTGGTATATGTTATGAATAGCCTGGTAAAAGTAAGGTGCTTTGTTTATTTGTGGAAAATGGTAAAAAGCTTTGTAATTGTACGTATTTCTTGCTAATTCTTCTCATTACAGTTAGATTTGACCACCTGGAATGGGGCGATTGTATTTTTAGTGTTAATCTTAAGCCTCATTAATTCTAGTGTTTCTTTTCCTTGCTGTCCAAGTTAAATTTAGTAGTTTTGTTTGTTTGCATTTTAATTTGTTACAGGAAATGTAATTTGTTATTGCCAGTGGTTACTAAACTGTAGGGTATTATCCAGGAACTAAATATTTTTGCACAATTTCTAGTTGTTGTTTTTTTGCTTTTAAATGGTCAGTAGTATTTTAAAAAGAGACAGTAAAACGATATGCCGGCCAATTAAACCACATTGTTGTTTAAGAGGTAAAATTTTAAACTCAACAAGACATGGTTTGCAAAAACTCCCCAAGCCAAAATTACAAAATTACCTGCAGATGTTGATATTTGTAATATTTCCCGCAAATCGTTTCAAATCTAATAAATCGATTTTTGCACCTCGTCTTTCACAAGGTCTTTAAAGATCGTTGAAGAGTCAGAAAACATAGCTAAGGAGCACAAGCCCATTTAGACTGATTTGTGTTAATTTTCCTCATAAGGCATTATATCGTTCCGTTTTAATTTTGTTTTCAACCCAAATAGTTTCGTTTAAATCTCGATACTAGATCATCTCTGTGTGATTGAACAATTCAAATCGCGTCCACACTCTCTTAAATGCTTGGTCACATACAGTACTTTAATAATTTATATATTTTGAAAAAATCCACATTTTTTTATGCATTCAAAGCAAAACTTTTTTGTCTACTTTTTGTGTGCCGTTTTCCATAGCAATCTCATTAACTATGTCTGCAATTTCATCTTGTGATAACAGTTTGATTTGATCATTAATGTCTTTGGAAAATATGTATTGAGATGAAACAGTTATTTTGGTCGTTTTGATTTTAATTGAGTTTAGTTGCGATAGCCATTAATTAGCTGACAAATTCAGCACTCTTAAATCAGTCTGTATGTTTCTTATTGCAAAACACTTCGGAAATCGATTTCGCCCAAATATATGGGGGGGGGGGGATCAGTCCTAACTAGGAAATAAATAAATCAGGACATAAAATGATAAAAATGTATAATATTAAAAGAATAAAAACGGATGCAGGTATGTTGCAGTTAAAACACAAGACCCTGATTTACTTAATTCCTGATTAGGACTGACGATGCCATATATTTGGGCGAAATCGATTTCCGAAGTGTTTTGCAATAAGAAATATACAGACTGAAGTGTGTGTTGAATTTGTCAGCTAATGAATGTGTGTATATGAGACTGGAATCGTCTGTTGAGCACCCGTGGTTCAGGACGATTTCTGTATTAGTACATCGTTAGTTGCGATTGTGTCACTAAGATTTAAATATTTTTTGTCAAGAGATCATCCAAACAAATTACTGATCTGTTCGTAATCAACTTGGCGATAGCGGACTTGATGTTTCTGGCAACTTTGCCGTTTTGGGCGACGGAATATCTAATGGAAGACAAGTAGGCTTTTTGTGTGAAAATAGGCCTTGCTAAATCAATTCAGTTAAACCTGTGTGCATTTTGGGTTTCTCTCTTAAGCAGATAAAGTTACTTCGTTACTCATTTGATTTACCATAACATTTCATTTACCTATAGTTTGGTCAAGGCAAATGGGAACACAAAGAAAGCGTATATGCTTGAATGTAACGGACTACACTGATACACATGAAAAAAATGTAAAAGTTAAAATTCAGTATTTTTAAAATGTCTTTTGAAGTTTAGTCTTTCTGCTTTTTAGTTGGATTTTCGGTCGCATTTGTTGCAAGCTGACAAGTACTCTAACTCTTTTCTCAGCATACGGAAGTGTTTTGTCCCTCTCAATAATGGCAGCTGACCGCCTTGGTGTGGTGGTTTACTCTGAGAAATATAACCATTACAGGTATGTTGTGAGAATTATGCAGGCCAGTTTATTTAGGTCAGTTTCTAAAGTACAACCTGTAATACTAAAATTACCCGTTTTACAGGACGATAAACATATAAACATTTGTTAAGATACGTCATTACTAAAAATAATTGCTTTAAGGATGTTAGCAGATCAGTTTACACAATTGACACCAAAAATGTTTCGTAGTATGAAAACAAACAAGTAAATTGATATGCACACATTTGCCAGATTCTTTAGCAGGAATCAACTTGGAACATTATTTGTGTGTTTTCAACTGCAGAACGGCAAAGAAAGCAACCATTGTTATTCTTCTCCATTGGGTGGTCTCAGCAATTTCAAGTGTCCTTGCGCTTTATTATCGGGACACAGAAACTGATCAACAAAACGGTAAATTTATAAACCGATCTATAAACTCAGTTTAACACCACCCCGCACACAGCTGCTGCACGTTTCGGCAGTGCCAAAGTACTTTCAGTGCAGAACTTATATCAATCGTTATTGTTGTCTTTTTACTGGGCCGTATAGGCAGTTATTATATTTTTTTGACCTGCCTTTCATATCAGTTTCAAATCATTTTTTCTAGTGTACAAGTCTTACATCATATTTGATTTGTTGATCACATGTTTCCTTGTGGAAATATTTCATTCAATACTTCACAGGCCATACCCACTGTAGATGGAATTTCGATCGAAGTGTGACATCGCACAAAGTCTGGTACTGCATTCACTTCATAGTGAGGTACAACATTAAAGCGTTTACTTCTGTTTTTATTATTTCTGCTTGGGTTTGACCTGTTGTGGAGTCACTGTCTCATATATGTGCGTTTATGAAGGCTGCTCCTCGGTTTAGTAGGCTACTTCTAGGCACTTGCCTTTTGTACAATGCTTTGTTCCCACGCTCTAAAAAGTGAAATCAATATCAGAACGAAACAAGTGGCCACCACGTGTGGAAGGTTAAACATTCCATGTCGCTTCACTGGCTCGCTATTACCTATTTATTGAAAGCATTGGACGAAGGATAATAGCTAGTCCAGTGAAATGTTAGACAAAAAATGCTTCAATGCCAAAACAGATTGCAAGAAGATTGATAAACATATTAAGCAATAATCAACATTAACAGCATAAACAGAATAGCAATAATACAGAATACAAACCTGAATGATAGATTTGCACGGATCGTTGTGAATAGAATAGTTATAAACGGGGCAAATGAGAATGCGCATGATTGATTTAATTGGGACAGACATACAAACGTAGAGATATAGGGGTTTTACCGTCCAACGGATTTACTGCTTTAAAATTAACAAAAACAAAAGGTAACTTAGTGTTGGTACAATGCTGTACTACCCACCCAAACATAAAATTTTAGAAAACAAAAACAACAAAGTTGTTATTTAAGGTTCGTCGTTGGATTCGGAATCCCACTTTCAGTTACCTTCGTCTGCTACGTCTGGATATTCGTATATTTACGTAGGAGACGCTCTACAAGAAAACTCTTGAGAAGGAAACAGGTAAATTGATGTAAAATCCTAAATTCGTCAGCGAAACTTGTTTTATGCCATCAGATATTACTTTATACTAAAAAAAACAAATATATAACTGTATACAGTATATAACTGTAACTGTATATAACTGTATTTATAAATACGAGAATACACATTTCAAGAAGATCATAAATTTTGTGTGCATTATAATACCTGGTTAACCAAAATTGTATATCTTTTCATAGCTTTACAACCCCTAAACCAAACAACAGAGTTTAGTGTTGTAAACTTAACACTTGATGCTAAATCACTTGATATTTTTAAGGATCGCATCACATCCGTTGTGTTGATGATCATTACAGTGTTTATTCTGTGTTGGACGCCTAATCAGATTTCCAATTTAATCTACGTTGCCCAAGGTCTTAAATTCATTGGTAAGTGCAAGTGACAGGCTAGATTTTATTTTGCCGATGTGACCTGAATGATGGTAAATGCAATAGATTAGGTTTACCACAAAAAGACAGCAATTACCATTACACGCACCTCTTGACATTTTAAAATTGAATTCATTAACCGAATGATGAAATAAATAGATCTCAGATTAAATACAAATCAATCAATGTGATTTCCCAAAAAATTTGATGCGTCTTGAGCCGCGCAGAGACAATATGCGTCTCCATGTTTCTTCTACATCAGGCAAAACTGACAAAATCCTATACACTGTGCATAAAATAAAAAGAAATTTACAGTATTTTGTTCCTTTTTTCTACTATTCAGATTTTCCGTACTCCGAGGTGCAGTATTACGTTCATTTGTTCACGAATACACTAGCATGGGCACACAGCTGTTTTAATTCCTTTCTTTATGCTTTCGCGCAAGACGACGTTCGACTCAAAGTAAGCAAATAAAACAACGTAGATCCATGTAAATAGTTGCTTATAAGCATCTTCAAAGATAAGATAAAAAATTAAACAAAATTTGACATGGAAACGATGATACATTATATTCATGCAAAGAAATTTATAACGCGAAAGTTCCACACAACATTTGATGCAGTTCTGTTTAGCCATGTCTGTTGGCTGTTTTTATTTATTTTATTTAGGCATATTTCTGCATGTTTATTGTCCAGTTTTGTATTACCGTTTTTTGGGGCATTTTTTTAATTAAAAGGTCGCTAAGTATTTGTAGTTGAATTGTCTGTTTTTTTTAGTTTCTTGAAATAACTAGCAAGTGGGGGGGGGGGGGGGGGGGGGGGGGGGGGGGGGGGGGGGGTTTGCTTTGTGGACGCAATCCCCACAAGAAAAGAGGACTGAGAACAATTTTAACGGTAAGCGATGTTGTTGAAAGAAAACGGTTGTTGCATGGCTTTTGCAATCTGTTTTCAAGTTTGTTTAAAACTTGCTGTTTTTAAATTCCCTTTTAATCGAAAAAACGATTAGCTGTAAGACATAAACTCATACAAATAGCTTGAGGCCATATTTGCAAAAAAACGCATTAAAAAAAGCTCTAGCAAAATCTATACGTTTTTTATTTCAAAAGCTTTCTTTTAAACTTAGAAATTTCGATCTTCAAAAGGCTGATGGCGAGATGAACAACACATTTCAGTTGATGTTGTCAAAACAATCACGAGAATAAATCATGACTTACACTTCAATGCTGTTTCAGTTGAAGTATTGAGTTTTACTGTTTTTATGTCTATTAACAAAATATCTCGCAGCAAAATGTAATAGGTTTTAGGAATAAGGCTAACTGTGCGAAAGGTTTGCAGAAATATTTATTAAAGTAGTCTGATACTACTCAGTCAAAGGTGGAAAATTTGTCCTAAAAAAATTAACGCTTTTAGCTGCTATGCGACCTGAACAATGTACAGGGCAAATGTTCCGTTCGCTGGTCGACAAAAGGCGATATAACATGTTCCGACATATACATTTGTTAACATAGTTTAAAGGTTGATAATTTGCATTTTTAGTATGACTCGCAACACGTACCTATTCTCGCAGTCACCGTTTTTCTGTATCACAGCTGTTGTCAATCACGGTCATGCTTGCTTACAATGCTGATTCGTAACGCAATACTGGTGGTTATTTGCCTCAAGCAACTGTTTCCGCATTACTAAAGATTGTCAGGCCGTTTAAATTAGAACATCAAAGCCATCTTTAACATTTTGGGATAAACCTAGTGATGAAGTTTAACAGTTAGACACAGGTAATTTGTTCATGTAATGATATTAGGCATTACCGATATTGTGAAGGAATAATAAACCAAACAGATATACATCAGGTAAACCATAAAAATAAAGTATAGCTTGAATTGAAATCAACCCCTACAGTCACAGTTATTACTGTTCTCTACATCAACATAATCCAAAACCTGTGTGACAGAACCCCCAAAACCTATGGTACAAAGGCCAAACAGAATTTGAGCAGGCCAGCCGAAGTACACGTATGCAAATTGATTCCGATTGGTTTAAGGCAGTGGTTCCCAACCGGGGAGGAATTCCTCCCTAGGGAGGAATTTTACAAATTCAGGGGAGGAATTTCATAAAAACTGTAAAAAAATTACATTGGAAATGTTACAGAATATTTTTGTATGTACATTATTATGTCCATTATAATTTGGACCCAGTTCACATTTGGTAAAGGATTCTGAATGGACATCCCTAATTATAAGGTCTATTTCAAATTGCTATAATTTTTTATGTTATATTTGTTTTTCTTCTTATGGGGAAAAATGAATAGTTCGAAAATGGGCGAAGGGAGGAATGTAACAAAAAAGGTTGGGAACCACTGGTTTAAGGTATTGTACAATGGGTTTTTGGATCAGGTAAACCATAACATAGGTGCAAGTATTATCATGAAAAAAAAACGAAACATTAGTGATAATGAAAGCTTACAGGGCTTTAATATTGTTGTAAATTTTTAGAATGTAAATATCAAATGAAATTATTTTCAAGTTTCTACAAATATTTTGAGATAATTCTAAATAGAATTAAAATGTAATGTTAGGCACAACAACTTCCAATCTAATATAACTTAAAATTAACGATAAAAAAGCAGAAGCGTCGAGGTCAAATCGGTGACGTCATCTCCTGTCGTGGAGTTAGTCCGCTTTACCTTGTGAGCTGCGAGTTTATCCCAATCTATGAAAGAAATGTCACGCAGTTTGCATTAAACGGACCTAAATAATGAGTGTAATCCAAAACAATACACCTACCACTACCATTAAATATGTTTTGGTAATATTTGCTGATTGATCAATTATAAAAACAAATTGTGTGGCTCCTAAATTTGCTTTTTAAGTAATAATCTTGCTATTTGTTAAAGGTCAGGAACCTATGACTTCCGTGCTACATGTGGTAATTTTGATAACAGGTCCTGTCCCGCAGACATTTCTGGGTTTCAATATCCTAATACATAAATAACGAACATATCTGCTGATATTAAATCATACTATTGGATCAAAGTATCATGAAATGGTTTTCTAAATTTGGAATTTGCCAACACATAAGTTACCAGAAAAATCACCACATCTCATGGAAGAATGCGATGAACCAGTTTCTATTCCGCCAATACAATGCAGGGAAAGTTCAGCATCGCTTTTCAATCTTCATAAAGTGAATGTAGTTTGTGTGTGAAAAGGGGGGGGGGTTGCGATGAACCAGTTTCTATTCCGCCAATACAATGCAGGGAAGGGTCCGCATCGCTTTTCAATCTTCATAAAGTGAATGTAGTTTGTGTGTGAAAATCGTCCAAAATGCAGTCGCCTTTATTGTACATTTGATATGGAAAGTCACTGCAAGTTTCTAACATTCTGTACAAACCGAACGCCTGGATATATCGGATAAGGATTTCCGGAACTGCCGTATTTCCTGAATTGAATGAGGGGGGGGGGAATTGTACATTTGATATGGAAAGTCACTGCAAGTTTCTAACATTCAGTACAAACCGAACGCCTGGACATATCGGATAAGGATTTCCGGAACTGCCGTATTTCCTGAATTGAATGAAACCAGGGACAATATCCGGATCGTAGTAACCGATGCTTCCTTTAATAAAAGTAGCAGGGACAGACAAACTTGGAAGGTCTCCGTATTGCGTTGATACAGTATCATCTAAACGACAAGGTTGATTGCTGTGTGCTTGTTTGATAAATGAACCAACAATGAACACCTACCAAAGCAGCTGGGCATTTCGTCCAGAACCAAATCCCAGTCGTAATGTTTCGGGTCAGGTGTATATTTTCTAAATTAAAAGCTATTTATGAAATTTAGACTGATTTCAATAAATTGAATAAACATACCGTTGAAAGACTGTATATCCAATCAACGTGTCCCGATTCATATCTCGTATTTTGGCCTTAATTTGTGTTCCATTGTTTGCTCGGAAAACGCCAGGAGACGTCAGCCAATTCCCCGTTACTTGAAAATTCCTTGAGGACACTTGTCTCCATTTCTAATGACAACGTAGAACCAAAATCATTTTATAACCATGTTTTCACAAAATCACTCATCAAAAAAGTAGAGAAATTAAGTTTGATTGTCACCAAATACAGATGTCAAAAATCCCTAAGTTACTTACTAGGGAATTGGTGACAGTGAAAAGAACTTTGCAATATTTGTCTCCACACTGAGCACCAAACCTTACGTTATAGACCCGTTGTGATGTTAACCCCACCCGAAACTTCGGGTTTCTGCCAAATGTTCCCCAATCAACCTACAACAAAAAAGTAATGATCAAAATTCAACCTAGCCTAATATTTTACAGAGTTCCTCATATTAAAACTGAACATTAATGACAAGCCTACCTTTACATGGACATCGCCCAAGACATGTACCAATGGAATCCACACCAGAGTGGTTGCGACTGCCGAGGTTTTTTGTATGGCCACTTCGATCGGCTTAGTACCCGAAACACTACAAGAAGAATTGGATCGGTTAAAAGTCTATACTCTCTGTTGCAAATTATCATGAAATAAATATTATGAGAAACAAGATAAGAACATATTCAATTCACTCACTTGTAGTATCCTGCATTGTTAATACTTATTGTCGTTTGTGTGTTCAACTGAATTGTCATCTGAAAAAAAATTGCGGTATATGGTAAACTTGAGCTTAATCCAGAGAAAAGCAAAGCACTTTGTCGTCTTGTATCACTTCCATCGGAGCAATCGGGTTACGTCGATCCCACGAATTCCTCCACAGTTTTCTCCAATCATTTTTCTGCACACATCCTATCACTTTTTTGGCCATATCTGACAAAACAGAAAATATATTACATGAAAATTAAAATTCATGAAACGTATTTCTAACTTTTTGGGCTGTGTCGAGTCATAGGAAAGTACTGCGTGAACAAAGTTTGAAGATTTGATCCATATTTTTGAAGAAAACCGTTTGTTGTGTGATATTTGAAGAATGCCCCGCTCGAAATTGCTGGCAAAGCAAGATCGTTTGGAACGTGCCAAATCATCATGTCTGAGGCCTGTAAATTGAAAGGACAAGACAGTAATGTTTCGGATTTTTCCTGACAAACATACTCGTTTTAAGAAAAAGTAGTGTAAGCAGAATTCCAACAAACTTACGTTTAGGGGGGGGGGTTGTCTGAGGCCTGTAAATTGAAAGGACAAGACTGTAATATTTCGGATTTTTCCTGACAAACATACTTGTTTTAAGAAAAAGTAGTGTAAGCAGAATTCCAACAAACTTACGTTTAGAGCGTACATAGCTTTGCTTTTGTAGTCTTGTCCAGTAACATCTTCAAGTTTGCCAAACGATTTCAGATTAAACCAGTTGCTGTCCAATGCTGCAATATTTGTTGTAAAAAAAAAGAAAATTGGTCTGAAATACATGAACACGTTTTAGAAACTAACCAGAAGCTGAGGACACCTTTGACCACATGTCCCCGGAATTGCAGTTTCCATATATGTCGTCTTCGTGAATTGAAGCCACCAACGTCCAACCACCCCCGTCGGACGACATGTCGCAGTATACCTAATAACAAGCAATTGAACATAGAAATTCAAATGTTGTTTAAATAATACTTCTCCTTCAAACTTGGAACTAGTATCATCCAGCTGGTTGCTTCGTAGATGAAGACTTTTATGAACCCGAAGTTTATTAATTCAATTCATGAAAACATTAAGTCATTCATCCTTTTGATTTTAAGATATATATATTTCCCTTTAAGGCATCATCAGTGTCTAAAGCAAGTGTAAACACATAATGCTGGTGAAATGTACGCAAAAAATATGTAACCAAATGTTCAGCCAAATGTAATGATTACATACAAAAATTTGCCGGGTTCATTTTCGTGTGGACATTGTGCTTTGTGAGGCAACTTCGGCCATCATATGCCAATGGTTTATGAATCCACAAGTTTAAGCACGCCTAACGGGGTGTTCACACTTAAAACTCACCTTAATTTTTAGATAATTTGGGCTACTTGTAAAATAATCAACAAACAATACGTTGGCAACTCGAAGAGTAGATTTTCCACCCTATGCAAGGCCCACATGCGCTGTTTCCAAATGGTGGTTCATTCAGAACGTTTCGCGCAGTGCAGTTTACAAGGCGTTGATTTTAGTTACGGCAGACTTCTTAACGTTTTTTGTTAATTTTACATTTGTATGGTTTTACACAGTTAAATATTTTTTGCGTACATTTTTATCAACGTTATGTGTTTGCACTTGCTTTTAGATACTGATGATGCCGTATAGGCGAAATATATTTGTCTTAAAATCAAAAACGACGAATGACCGAATGTTTTTTATGACTTTGTTGTTTGAATAAGTTTTACCTGAAAAGCAGATGTGTAGTCATTGGGTTTAATGTTGAGAAGCCCTGTGATGTTGTAGCCTTGACGTAAAGCATCTTTGCAATCTTTGAATGCTGATGTAGGGCAAGATTCGGATTTGTGATGAACTTAATGAAAAACTAAGGTTTTTAACAAAGCAAACCTTTTAACAATTCTACATGCTGAATTTACCCTTTTCATTGCATGGCCATAGGTTGCGATCCTTCTCCCGCTGTTTTCAGCTAACAATACATAATAACTTATTTTATCAAGTGATACACCATACTTGTAATACATACTGTTTGAATTCCGAGTCCAACGCTGATGAAAAGCACAAGAACTGTCATTAGCAGAATGATCAGAAGTTGTGTAAGGATGCCTGAATTTCGCAAATCACCTTTTTCAGAGCTGCGTGCTGAAACCAAAGGAGAGGAAATTGTAAAAAAAGTTGGATTTGTTATAATGCCTCCAAAATGCCACCTGAACGTTGCTGGACTGTAGCGTTTTCATGCATCTCTGAAATGCTTACAAATTTATTTTGCCAAAGATCAAAGTCTTGCCCCACAATTATTCCAATTTGTAGGCGGGTGTGCAACTAGCCTGTGCGCAAAAATGTACTAACGTATGCTGATTTCACGACTGAACGTTTGGTGACAACGTCATTCAATTTTGTTGTGTTTCAGTCACGAACACTCAATTATCTTATCATTGCGCTATTTTCACCCTTCAACGCACTTGTTGAAACATCCGACATGTTTAATACCAACACCAATTTTAACTTGACCAGCTCCATTAAGAAATGGAAACCGAATATTTTTTGTGCATATTTTTGTGTGAACGCAATACGTTTAGGAAATTTAAGAGAAACAGATTTACGAAATCAATTATATTTCATTGGATTATGGATGTAAATGTAGTAAAAAAATTATAAATGCAAACTACAAACCCAACTATCCTCTACATTATTTTTTGAACAAGGAATATTACAATTTGTCTCCCGTCGTTCATATTTTTCTCCTAGACCGATGGCCACGTAATCATGACAGTAAATCATGACGGGCAACAGAGTTTCGTTTCAGTTGGAAATTACGAAGCGTCATTCAGACTTTCGTCAACTTATTTTTAACGCAGTCAACTTTCCACTGAAAGAGTTTCGAATCATTTTTCTTAAATAGCAGATTTCGGGCCTTTTGCGATTTCAAGTCATTAACTTTCAATCCATATCTCGGTATATACCTTACATAGTTTTGTTTTTAATTCTGTTTGCATTTTTCTGAGGAACTCGTAAGAAACCAATCTTAAATTATCTTGACCGGGTTATTACATTTAACAATTCGACGAATTCGACGTACATATGTGTTGCATTTTAGCTACAACCTGACAAATCTACGGTAGCGCATTTGTCGCTATAGACTGTGTGAAGAAGATAGCCTTTCTCACTGCGAAAGCTAATACAATGCATTTGCATTTCTTCCACTTTTATGCAAAAAAGCTTCTCATAACCAATACTTTGCTGCACATATTACAAAATCCTTGCGAACAAAAAGAGATAAGAATAAAAATATAACCAGTTCGCTATCATTTAAAATCACTGTCTCTTATATTAACTACAAAACAACACTGGTTGAACGAAAAAGTTAAATTAACATTTGTACAATCATGTATTTATATCTTTACAATCAATATGAAATGACTTGCTATGAGCAAAAACTACGGTATTATTGAGCATGCTACCGAAATGTCACAATAAATAGATGCATTATATACGCATTTTTAGCAACTGTGTCGCTTCCTAATGATTGTGCTATGAGACATTACTGTCAGGCGTGAGTTAAACTTTATTTAATTTCTATTTAATAATTGATCTTTTTTTAGCATGTCTGTTTGGTTTATTTGTGGGTGCATATTGACTATTTGTGGGTGTATATTGACTTGTTTCTGTAATATGTTTTTTTATCTTAAATTGCAAGTACCTAATTAATTAATTAACTAAGTAATTTAACAGCCCTTTTTCAGTCTGTTGAACCAACCGGCAACAATTTACTCTGTGGCCGCAAGAATAGAGAATAGAGAACAATTCAACTAGCGGGGGGGGGGATCTTAAATTGCAAGTACCTAATTAATTAATTAATTAAGTAATTTAACAGCCCTTTTACAGTCTGTTGAACCAACCGGCAACAGTTTACTCTGTGGCCGCAAGAATAGAGAATAGAGAACAATTCAACTAGCAGTAATCGATTGTGTAAAAAGAAAACAGTTGTTTCATGATTTTTGCAAACTTTAAAGAACCACAAAGATACAGTTTTTTTTAAAAAAAATTCTATACGCCATACAACCATTTCCAGCATACACATTTGTCAACATAGTTTGTTGGTTATTTTGTATTTTTAGCATAAATCGTAACGCGCACGTTACATTTGCTATTTTAGTTACTATCATACATGTTTATTACAATGTTGATTCGTCGCCTAAAACGGTGGTTGTTTGCCTCGAAGTAGTCTTGTTTGCATTGACTAGTAATTAAAATTATCAGACAGTTATTATACGAACATCAACCTAATCTTCGGGCCATGCTTGTGATGTAATTTAGCAGTTGCGTAACTATATACATATTAAATCTCCATAAAATAGTTTGTGTTTTATCAAATCCCTGTTACAAACATAATACAAGAGGTTCTGTGGTGGGAGCTCACAACAGAGGGTGTGTATGTTTTTCGCATTTGTACATCAAGCCTAGGTTGAAACGTTGGTAAAACCGGCCAAGGCACAGGTAAATAATTCATGTATTGACATTAGGCTTTAAAATATTGTGCTGATATAAGAAAATCAATAGATATAAGAAAATCAATAGTTATATACCACAGGTTAACCATAGCACGGTGAAAAATGTAACATAAACGAAAACATGAAAAAATCTGCTTATGAATAAAACAAAGGTTGCGACAAAGTCAACAACTGCTTTTATCTGATTAACTTATATTTAACGATAAAAAAGCAGAATCGTTGACGTCAAATCAGTGACTTCATCTCCTGTCGTGGAGTTGGCCCTCTTTATTGTGTGAGCTGCAAGTTGGTCCCAATCTGTTAAAACAGAATAATTTAAGCTGGTTGCATACTGATTCGTTAATATTTTAAATAGTTACCTAAACAATGTCGCTACTTATCAAGTAATCCAAAACAACCCGCCTACAACTAAACTAACACAGATTTTGATAATAATTGCTGATTAAAGAATAATAAAAATAATGATGGCTTCTAGATTTGCTTTTTACATAGTCTCGGTTGCTATATATCAATAGTCGAGAGCCTATGGCTAGTTAGCAAGATGTGACCGCTTTAATGATGGCGCCTGGCTATCAGACAAACCTTAGTATGCATTTCTTAACATATTAAGTATCAAGGTGGTTTAGGTGTTGCGTTGGAAGCGATCAAATAAATTACTCGAAGTACGATAGGATTTCGAGGTACTTAATAGCATGTGAGACAAATAAGTACAAAGTACGTGTCAATTCTTTTAAATATGCGTTGTCACATGCTAAATACGTGGTTAATCGCTTTGGGGGGCAACCAACACATACCAGAAAAATCACCACATTTCCGTTTAGAAGAATACGATGAACCACTTTCTACTCCGCCAATGCAATGCAGGGAGGGGTCAGCATCGCTTCCTAATCTACAGAAAAGTAAAAATGATTCGTGCGTCGACAATATCTGAAATACTTGGTCGCCTTTTATGCAAATATAATATGAGAAGCAACGGTAAGTTTTCAACGTTTAATACGCACCTTATGCCTGGACATATCGGATAAGGATTTCCGGAACTACCGTATTTCCTGAATTGAATGAAACCAGGAACAATATCCGAAGCGTAGTAATCCATGCTTCCCTTAATAAAGGTAGCAGGGACAGACAAGCTTGGAAGGTCTCCGTATTGCTTTAATGCAGTATCATCTGAGCGATAAGTGTAATTGCTATGTTTTTTTATTTATAAACTAGCTACGATAAACACCTACCAAAGCAGCTGGGCATATTGTCCAGAACAGTTCTCCAGTCGTAGCTATCCGGGACATTTCTATATTTTCTAAAAGGACAAAGATTTTCGTCAGTGCGTTGAAGTCATAGACCATGATTTTAATCAAATTAACTGAATTTACCGTTGAAATACAGTGTATCCAACTAAAGTGGCGCGATTCATATTTCGTATTTCAGCTCTGACTTGTGTTCGGTTGTTTGCTCGGTAAAAGTTGGTTGCTTGGGAATTGGTGGAGGATATTTGTCCCCAGTCCTTAATACAAAAAATCAAGTTAAATAGTAGCAAATAAAGGTTAGATAAGCCACCACAACCGATTAGCGCTAATAGAGAAAGAGGAATGATGATTGTCACAAAACACAGATGTAAAAAAACAATAGTTAAGCTTACTTGGGAATTGGTGACAGTGAAAAAAACTTTGCAATATGAGCCACCACACTGAGCTCCAAATCTAATGCTATAATCGCTGAATGTTGTTGAACTCCATCTAAACCTTGGGTTTTTGCCAAAAGTTCCCCAATCAACCTGCAAAAAACAATTAACTTCCGATATTCAAACCAACCAACCACGTAATGCGGCTACAAACAAGTCACGGATTAGAGAATATCAAGCTGATGATACGTCTTGCTTCAGTTAAACTTAAATATGTGATCATGTGATCTAAATATTAATATAATATTAATCAATGTGATCTAAATATTAATGACAAACTAACCTTCACATCAACATCGGTCTTCACGTATGGCAATGGAATCCATACCAAGGTAGTTGCAACTGTTGATGTTTTTTGCATGGCCACTTCAAACGGCTTACTACCCGAAACACTACAACAATACTTTATCATTAATAGTTCGTTATCTATTAGAATTAACATAAATTCATAACTGGGATCAGTCCTGAATCGTCTATGCAGGCCACCGAGTACGGCACACTCATACAAAAATCACAATATGTCAGACCCATTGAAAGCGCCATGCCGAAGGCGCCATGGCTTACTGTGATTTAGTTCGTAATCTTTGTCACTTACATCCATGAAAAGAATATTATGCTAAAGAACGTAGGGAAGGAACAATTTTCACTCACTTGTAGTATCCTGGTTTGGTTATAGGTATCGTCTTTTGTGTATTAAATTGAATAGTTATCTGCAAAAACTTAAGATTGTTTTATACTGTAAACTAGATTGATCATTAAAAAAGCAACCCACTTTGTCATGTTGTTTAACTCGTGCTGGGGCGATTGGGTTGCGTCGATCCCACGAATAACGCCACAGTCCTCCCCAATTATTTATCTGCACACATCCTATCACTTTTCCGGCCACATCTAAATAAATAAAGTATTACATGGCTTAAATACTAAAAGCAATGAAAGGATACTCCGACCTTGCGGACTCTGTCGTGTCATAAGAAAGTACTGCGTAAACAAAGTTTGAAGATTCGATCCATATTTCTGAAGAAAACCGTTTGTTGTGTGATATTTAAAGAATGCGCCTTTCGAAATTGCTGGCAAACCAAGATCGTTTGGAACGTGCCATATCATCATGTCCGAGGCCTGTGAACCGACAAAATGGGATTACTACAACCCATTACGTTATTGACGAAATATTTTGGTCATTAGGATCGACTCGACAAAGATATTCGTTTTATCCAAAAAACTGCATTGTGACTATAATTACAAATAACTTACATTGAGAGCGTACATAGCTTTGCTTTTATAGTCTTGTCCAGTTACATCTTCAAGTTTACCAAACGATTTCAGATTGAACCAGTTGTCAAATGCTGTAATATTTGTAACAAATACTATATTTTTTGACAGAAATACATGAATACATTTCAGAAACCAACCAGAAGCTGACGAAGAGGTCTTTGACCACATGTCCCCGAAATCGCAGTTTCCAGTTATAGAGTCTTCGTGAATTGAAGCCACCAACGTCCAACCACCGCCATCAGACGACATGTCGCAATATACCTGGTAACAAATAGTCGGCTACAAAAATACGAATGTTGTTCAAAAACAATCAACTAAGGCTTTTAGTATACTTGGATATGTCTGCGTTGTTAGTTATGCAATGTAATAAAACATAAAAATTTATGTTCATGAGAACTTATTTGTAGGCACTGAGGGTGCAATTATAGTGGCAAAATTGAATTTTGTGTTTTATAACTTACCATTTCATAAACAAAACGCAGACTGATACAAGTATACTGAAAGCTTCAGTTAATTATACGCAACTGCAATTGTTTGCAAGAAGGCACGTGGTTTTAGGCGATTTTTGTCTAGGACAGTTTATCTGTTGTTTCAAAAACGTTACCTGAAATTCGGATGTGTAGTCATTGGGTTTAATGGAGAGAAGGCCTGAGGNTAGACGATTTTTGTCTAGGACAGTTTATCTGTTGTTTCAAAAACTTTACCTGAAATTCGGATGTGTAGTCATTGGGTTTAATGGAGAGAAGGCCTGAGATGTTGTAGCCCTGGTGTAGAGCGTGTTTGCAATCTTTAAATGTTGGTTGGCTACAAGTACCGGATTTCAATGACTGATCAACTGTATCTAAAAAATGGTCACACAGTAAAAACCAATAACAAAACGATATCACAAAATAAATTTACCCCCAACTTTGGCCGTTTGTTTCGGTGCTGCTCCTGGTGTTTCCATCTAGCATTATACAATAACTAATTTTACTCAGTCAAGTGCCATATAATTGTCACGTTTTATACATACTATTTGAATGCCGAATCCAACGCTGATGGCAACCACAAGAACTGTCAGCAGTAGAATGATCAGAAGTTGTGCAAAGATGCCTGACTCTCTTGAACTACTCTTTCCAGAACTACGTGCTGAAATAAAAAGACAGGTATTGATAAAAAATTGATTTTATTGTAATAGCATTCCTCAACAAATGTACATGTACACTGTTTACCTGTGCCGTTGCCATACATCTCTTTGTACTTGAAAAACGTTGCTTTCAAATGTCAAACGTCTTCGTCTCAAAACTCTCGAATGTTTTTGGTTGACGTGCAACTACAGCCTCTGTGGAGCAACTAACCAACGTACATTGATTTTCCGACTATAAATTTGATAACGACGTCATTTCGTGGCAGTTTTCTTGCGTTTCAGTCACGAACAATCAATCATCCTCTCATTGAGCTGTTTTCACTCTTCACTTTAGTGGTGCAATGTCCGACAGCATGTATCAGACCAACACCAATTTTAATCTGACCAAGTTCACCTAGGAAATTCTTTTTTTTATGTAAGTTATATTTTTGTGTGCACGCAATATGTTTTGGTAATTTAAGAAAATGAAATTTTTTTTTAAGTTAAAAATTAACTTTATTTCATTTGATTGTTGATGAAAATGTAGTGTAAAAACAAAATTATAAACGCAAATAGTAAACCCGCTTCCGTTATCATTTAATACTTCCTTTATCATTTTTTAAGCAAGGAAAATCACAATTTTACTCCCGTCGTTTATTTGTTGCTCCCAGACCGATGGCTCTAACCACGTAATCATGACAGTAAATCATGACGGGCAAAAGTGTTTCGTTTCAGTTGGAAATTACGCAGAATCATTCAGACTTTTGCCAACTTATTTTTAACGCAGTCAACTTTCCACTGACAGAGTTTCGATTCATTTTTCTTAATTGGCAAACTTTGGACCTAAATTTTGCGATAGTTGGTTATTAAATGACATCTTGATGGCGTATCTTGTATGATCTACTGTTAACAAAGCATTGTTTGCATATTTCTAAATAAATGCTATCAGCAAGGGACCAATCTTAAACTGAGTTGATCTGGTTATAGGTTTTGTGCTAAATCATATGTGTTGTTTTTAAGCTACGACCTAACAAATCGGTGGTAACGCATTTACCACTACACATATTGTTTGAAGAACTCTGGCCCACTTACTGCGGTAGCTGATTCAAAGCACATCCGCCATCTTGGTGCAAAAATAGCTCCTTATAAACAAAGTTGTACACTACTGACGTCTTACAAAAGTCTTGTGGGTGTAATAGGGAAAATAGAAGAAAT
>QLIY01001078.1:34622-55262 GCA_003260075.1 Phallusia mammillata | reverse complement strand
TCAATCTGTTGTTGGAGCACAAATGCGTTCTTGTACATCCGTATTCGTCAGGAATTTTGATGTTTGAACCCCGGGTTATGCGAGTGCCGTTTTGTAATGCACAACTGTCGCAACAGCACGTTTGTAAGGGGCACGTATCATTAGGCTTGCGAATGTCTATAATTTTGTAGCCATCATCACAATTGTCCACAGTTCCTCCTCTGCATTCGCATTTGTACTCAGGGCAGCATTCGTATTCACCACTGCTTTCACCCGCGTTCACTACTATGGTGCTTCTTAAACCTGTGCAGTTCTCTGCTACCTGTTTATAGCCTGGACATTCAGCTGCAAGCACTGCCGTTTCATCACTGCAAATACACTGATAGCAGGTGTTTTCCCCGTTTTTTAAAGGGGCCGAAATATTACCAGGCTCGTTGCACTCTAGTGGTGTAGATGAATATTCCGGCTCTTTGCATACTGTAAAAAAAGAAATACCATTAAAATAGCATGTGCCTTGTACAAAGCGGTATGGTATTTGTCTGAGAATAAAATTTACAAACAAAACCACGTAGCAAACTTTTACTAAGATTCATGTTATTTTTTAATTTCTACACTGCAAATACTACGTCACATTCGACTCTAATTATCTGAATGCCTGACCAATACAACGAACATATTCATCAATGCCATCGGCTTTTTCGTTTTTTAAGTTAACGCTTGTTTTACTTAATTATTTACCTTTAATCAGTTTTTTGTATAAGACTTACCACATCTGAAAGAGTCACAGCAGTCGGAAGGATTTGTTTTGTAACTTTCAACCACTTCAAAAGATTGGCAGTTTTGTGTCTGGTAGGTTGATGAAGACGGGCACGGCGGTGGTTCTGAATAAAAATCCCCACATTAACAAAAGAGGATTACAATTTGTGTTTGTGTCATGTAGGTTAAACTCACCGCAGTAATCTTCTACGCAGCAAGGGTTCGGGTCGATTTGAGTCAAGTTGTATGTCACTTCCATTCGAGTATCACAGGAGCCGCAGTCTTTCGGCGGAGGGCAGATCGCATCGAGTTGTGTTCCGTTGAAACATCGTTCGCCGTCTTCGCGTTTCTTTTCATTACTGAGCACGCATGTATAGTTCTGATTACAACCANTCGCCGTCTTCGCGTTTCTTTTCATTACTGAGCACGCAGGTATAGTTCTGATTACAACCACTGCTGTCTAACTCTGACCATGTGTCGCTTTCAAGATGTAAACCATCGTGGCCATCCTGACAAGAGTTACAAACACAACCTGAAGCAATAGGGTCATGACAACCGCAACTGTCCTTCATATTGTTGTATATATAACCGGTAGGACACGTTGATTCGACTATTGTGTCATTGCATTTGCTTTCGCAATTGTATACAGGACAACAAGGTCCGTAGATAGATATCTCTTTTGATGCTACTGGAACGTTGCAGAATCCACAGTTCAGTAAAGCGTTACTGTAACTGGGGCACTCAAGTTTTAGAAGCTCGGTGTTATCTGTGCAGTTGCCCCCCCCCCTTACTGAGCACGCAGGTATAGTTCTGATTACAACCACTGCTGTCTAACTCTGACCATGTGTCGCTTTCAAGATGTAAACCATCGTGGCCATCCTGACAAGAGTTACAAACACAACCTGAAGCAATAGGGTCATGACAACCGCAACTGTCCTTCATATTGTTGTATATATAACCGGTAGGACACGTTGATTCGACTATTGTGTCATTGCATTTGCTTTCGCAATTGTATACAGGACAACACGGTCCGTAGGAAGATATCTCTGTTGATGCTACAGGAACGTTGCAGTACCCACAGTTAAGTAAAGCATTACTGTAACTGGGGCACTCCAGTTTAAGAAGCTCGGCGTTATCTGTGCAGTTGCATTCCAGACAGGGACATTCTTCAGTGGTGTTGCAACCTTGGACGACTTCTTCGCCAGGATAAGAGCAAAAGACCGTGTCAGGTTCGTCGCATGCTGAATGGAAAAAAATATTTGCCAGTTCCTGTTTTAACATTTAAATCATTAACAAACAGCAGTTTGATAATGGTGGAATAAGTCAAACACCCCCCCCCCTTTTCACCAGGATAAGAGCAAAAGACCATGTCAGGTTCGTCGCATGCTGCATAGAAAAAATATTTGTCAGTTCATGTTTTAGCATTTAAATTATTAACAAACAGCAATTTGATAATGGTGGAATAAGTCAAACATGCCTACTATATGATAATTTAAATAGAATAGTAAAATATATCGGCGAATAAATCGCATGACTATTAAATGTTTACACAACAGCTGTAAGGAACGGTTACTAAACGCATGTAATGCAGTAATGCCTAAAACGGCATAGGGTACTCATTTACCAGTTAGGTCTTGGAAGGTTTACAAATAAATTGTAAAACACTTACTGCATATGTATTCTTGACAGCATACGCCCGAACTATCAACCGGCATTGCGTACGACCCTGTCCGGTTACAATGTTTATCCTCATACTCTTGCTGTGTCAGACACGTAGTTGCCTCTTCATGCTCTGTCCTCAACTCATGACACGAATACTCGTCACCGATTCGTGTGTGTAAGCAACGAACACGAATGTCACAGTAATCGATTTGGTTCTTTAAAGTAACGTTTTCACCCGGATTAAACCTACGAACTTCACCGTTAAAAGTACCCTGACAGGTATAGCAAATACACTTCCAGTCCTTGCAGCAATCATTAGGTTTGCTCATATCAACAGCTTCATAATGGGGAGGACATTCTGGCCTTGTTTGGTTCTGGCAAGGGTCACAATTACATGACCATGTAGGGCAACATGGGTTTGGGCCAGTTCCAGGGGCGTCATGAATTTCGAACACAGAGCGGTCATCTCTTGAAGAGCAGTTTGCCTCAGCTTCAGAGTAACTGTCACATTCAGTTTGAAGAACGGAAATTTCTGTGTCGCATTCGCAAACAGGTTCTTCGTAGCATCTGTAGTTAGGAATCTTGACTGTGTCGCTGTACTGCCCTGGAGCGTTGCATTCCTTGGGTTTAGGGGCGAGGGATGCATTGCAACCTAAAAACACACAAAATTATAATGTTTAAAACAGCCATGCATTTAAGAATCGGTAAAAGTACTTGTGCAAGGATAAAACTTAAATCGTTGTGAGAAGAACGTTTGGTTGAAAATAATTAGCCAATATCACATTGAAAATATTTTTGTAAAGATTCAAATTTGTAGAGAATGATATTATTACGTCCTTTTCTAGGTGAGTTTTTTTATGCAAATGCCCCAAAAATCCTTTTGAGCACAAATTAAACAGAGTCTGACATCTAGTACTGTGTCATCTAATACTTACTGCAGGTGTAGTTAACACAGCATGTATTCCCTGATGGAGATTCTTCGAGATATTCATCAGCATAGCAACTATTAAACTCTTCTTTAGCAGGGCAATCATCTCGTGTATTGTGCGTGGTTTGTACGACACCGCACGAGTTGGTATGTCGCTCAGGGCCGCACTCGTAATGCACAACACACCCAACTTCCACTTCTTGCCAAGTTGAACCAAACTAAAAAGATACGGTTATTTTGCATTAGCGTCCGATTAACAACATTTAATCTTAAGCCAAAATTACAAAAGTCCCTATTTTGATTTGGTAAACCGTACCAAAACTCAATTAAGTCAGGTTAATAAATATAACCAGATGTGTATTTGTCCTGAAGATACTGTTTGGATTGTCTACTCATTTTGTGTGATTTTCACTTTTGTTGATTTTAAACGACCGTTTTTAAAATTTACTTTAGAGGTTTTTTATTTACCAAAGTTGATTGATTCATCTAACAGTGAACTGTTTACTACAGATGTTAATTTAATATGTTTGTTTATTTTACTTATTCTTGCACTTACCTCTTTAACAGTTCCGTCAGATAGGAAACAATCATTACACACGGAAGTGTTACAGCAATTCTCTTCGACCCAAACGTAGCCTTCTTTCTGTTCAACCGTTGGACCCCCCCCCCTCCACGTAGGGTCCGTAATGCACTGGACATTCGGTTGTAATAACTTCTGGTGGGCATTCGTCCCTCCCGTCGAACGTTGTTCGTATCCCCCCCCCCCCATAATTTGTGCATCCGCTGCCGTCGCTGTTTGATTCAGACCAAGTTTGAGTGAAATTTCGATAATTGTCAAGGTTGTCCTTGCAGGCGATACATGTGCAGTATTCGCGAAGACAACCACATTCATCTTTGTCCACGTAGGGTCCGTAATGCACTGGACATTCGGTTGTAATAACTTCTGGTGGGCATTCGTCCCTCCCGTCGAACGTTGTTCGTATCACGCCACAAGAATTTTCTGATCGCTCCGGTCCACACTCGTAATGTACTGGACATCCTCGATCGTCTTCTTGCCATGTCGTGCCGTACTAAGTTAAAGCATTATATTTTTTAATGTTGTGTATAATGAAAGCAACGGTGGGTGCAATATTTAAGTCTATACCAATAAGGCTGCAATTACCAAAAATAAAACGGGTGGATAAGTTAATAAACTATAAGAAATATCAAAAACACTTTTTTTAAAGTCGAACAAAACTATGTGGTTAACACCAGCTTATCAAAGGCCTTGTTATGAAACATGCTAGTGTAATTCGAGACAGGTGCTTTATTGAATCGTAAATTAAAACGAAACGAATCGGCTTTGTAATGTATCTTTACCGCTATTACGCTTCCATTCACGTGAAAACAATCGTAACACACTGAAGTGTTACAGCAATTCTCTTCAACCCAAATGTAACCTTTCTTTTCTTCGACATACGGACACGGAATCGTCGATGGTTCATAACATTCTTCGGCCTCTTTCATAAAATTCATATTTGGATTACACTCATAATTTGCACATCCACTGCGATCGAAATGTGTTTCATTCCACTGTTCCATCAAGTTACGAAGTTCTCCGGTTCTATCAATACAGGCGACGCATTCGCAGGTTGTGTGGTTACAACCACATTCATCCTGATGTACAGTTGGACGGTAATACTCTGAGCATCCCACAATTTCCTGACTGCATGTTTTGCAAACGCAGTCGTATATTGGACAGCACTGGCCATCCACATGGGTAGTGGTGAATTCCTTTATAGGAGTGTTTTGGCATTCGGCCCATTCTTTTTCATATCCAGGACAAACGTTTTTGTATTCTTCAGAATCGTTTAAGCAAACGCATTTAGAATGAGCGCACATTAAACCTTCAGCGGGTACAACGATTGATTTTTTCTCATCGGGACATTCCATTGGAGGTGGCCCCCCCCCCCCCCCCCCCCCCCCCCCCCCCCCCCCCCCCCCCCCCCCCCCCCGATTGCAAACTGCAAAATGTTTTAAAAATATTATTGATACCGAAATATGAAAAAACACTCGCTTACGGATTTAAATAACAAATGTAGAAAATATTACACTGATTTTTTGTCGTGTTTTGCACGTATGTGTTTGATAGTTTTAACATTTTGTACTAAAGTTAGGTAGAAATAAATAAACAGCTACAAATTCTTCCTTGCAACCTAGGAATAACATTAATATAAAATGCGACAAAAAGACCCACCACACGTGTAGTTTGAGCAACACGGGTCGGTTGAATCAACTTCAATTAATGTTTGATCTTCTTTGCATTTGTATTCTGTACAATTGCTTCTTGGATTGTAAAATTCCTCAAGTATGTAACAGAAGTCTGGGCTTGTGTATTGTTTATCTGAACAAACGTGCTTCACCATACATCCACCTTCGTCGGGAATCGAAATAATACCGCCACGCTGAACAATAAAAATACCACCGATTATTATCACTGGTGAAAAACAGTATGTTTTTTGTATTACCACCTAAAAGGCGATTTTTTGCAAGGCCTAATGGAAGGCATTTTAATGTGTGTGCCTCCAAAACGCATGAAATTTATATTTTAAAAGCGTACTATTTCATCACATTTTAAGTCTTGTAAGGGGTATGCTTATATATTCCTTAAGGCTCTCAAAACCTACCAAACTACAGCAAACATATATTTATTGTTACTGGTTATCGATGCACCTACTTTTTCAAAGTAAACTATGGGTAACGTTGCTTTTAAAACCTTTTTAGGGCCTCTATGTATTTAATCAAAAAGGCACTTCATTATTACATGTGGCAAAAAACAAGCGTTTTTGGCAGGGCGTAGCGTACCTTAATAATTTCTTCTTTCCAGAAGCATGCGTCACATAATATAATAGGACAACACATACTGCTGTTCTTATATAATTTGTAGCCATCGGGAACACCGATTACGTCGTAGTCCGGATCACAAGGTGTGGTTACGCACTGGTAAACATTACAGCAGCCATGGCACTGGTCGTGAACCGATTCGGAGCTGTTTGCGACGGTGACGAGATGCTGGCACTTGTCACATTTTGGCGGCTTAGGACAATTAGCGGGATTGCATCTGCACTCGCTTTGTATTGCGCATCCACAGTAATCTTGTTCGGTGACTAAAAAGAGATAAAATGAGAAGATAAAGGTACACATTAAATGTTATTAGAATAGTAAAAGTGAGTTTCTTTTAAAATCCAATAAGGGGTGTACTACAAAGTGGACTGTTTATTATTTTCTGAAAGGATGTATTGTCAAACTTTGTTACGTTTAACATTGTCTCAACAATGTTGCTCTATAGCTTTTGTGGATTACATGTCACACACACCTTCAACATGACATCCAAGATACTCCCCCCCCCCCCCCCCCCCCCCCCCCCCCCCCCCCTGTGGCTTGTATAGTGGCAGCCGTCAGGACAGACACAATCCGGGCACTCTACTCCTTCCTTGTACACAAGAAATTCTTCGGGACACTTCTTGACGTCATTGTAGACACAAGTGCAGTTTTCTTCGGGACAGCATGTTTCGTTTGGTCTCGTGTAGTTGTTTTTGGTTCCAAGTGCCCCACAAATCAGTGGAGTACAGGAATTACACTCTAAAGCAGAAAAACAAGGACAAATCCTGGTAAAATGTGCCCAAACAAAAATAGTTGTATTAAATACAATAAAATGGCAATATAATATACTCATAAAAACAAAACGTTTTAAGTAAAACGGTGGGTTAAGTGATATGCAAACATGCAATTAGTGTAAAATTCAACTAAATGCAAAATAGGGTAAAAGTAAACTTGTCATATGTTTTTAATCTTATTACATGTAAAAACACTTACCGCATGTGTAATCTTGACAACATTTGCCGGTGCTATCCTTTTCTACTGCGTAAGATCCCTCCAGGTAACAGTGCTGTTTCTCAAACTCCTGCTTAGTCAGACACGTCGCTTCCTCTCGATATTCTGTTTCTATCTCGAAGCACGAATACCCGTCGTTTCTGAGTCGTGTGTGTAAGCAACGAACTCGTACGTCGCAGTTATTGCTTCGGTTCGTCAAAGTAACGTTTTCACCCGGATTAAGCCTATGAACTTCACCGTTAAAAGTCGTCTGACATGTATAGCAAACACACTTCCAGTCCTTGCAGCAATCAGAAGGTTTACTCATATCAACAGCTTCATAATGGGGAGGACATTCTGGTCTTTCTTGGTTGGAGCAAGTGTCACACTCACATGACCATGTAGGGCAACATGGGTTTGGGCCAGATCCAGGGGCGTCATGAATTTTGGACACAGAGCGGTCATCTCTTGAAGAGCAGTTTGCCTCAGCTTCAGAGTAACTCTCACATTCAGTTTGAAGTACTAAAATTTCTGTGTCGCATACGCAAACAGGTTCTTCGTAACATTTGTAGTTAGGAATCTTAACTGTATCGTTGTACTGGCCTGGAGCGTTGCATTCGATGGGTTGAGGGGCAAGGGATGCGTTGCAACCTTAAAAGTACAAAAAAATGCGTATGACCATATTGTGTCACGCTGACAAGTATAATTTAAAGAGTTTCTCCAAAATCTGATTACTAAAAATGTGAGTGTTGATATGTATAAAAACTACTGTAAAAAATAATTTTTGAAAATGCTGGAGAATGTGCACCAAAAAACTTTAGCTGGTATTCGAAAATAATAAGTTAGTTTTCCAGTCACTTACTGCAAGTGTAGTTAACACAACATGTATTCCCTGAAGGAGATTCTTCGAAATATTCATCAGCATAGCAGTCATCAAACTCTTCTTTAGTAGGGCAATCGTCTCGTGTATTGTGTGTGGTTCGTACAACACCACATGAGTTGGTATGTCGCTCAGGGCCACACTCGTAATGCACAACACACCCATCTTCCACCTCTTGCCACGTTGAGTCGAACTGAAAAAAATAAAACATTTTAAAATATGTTCACCTATGTTGTGTATCTATGTTAACACAAAATCTTGTTGTGTTTGCAATTTTAGTTGTCCTAGTTTTGAAATGGTCGTAAATTCGGATGTTACATTTTTAATTTTTACATATAGCGCCATGATGGGGTAAAGAAAACAACACGTTTGTTGTTGTTTTTCCGGCAAAGCAAAAATGTGTTTTAACAAAAGACAGAACATAACCTCGCCTAAGAGGACAAACGTGGGTGACTTTTGTTGTTAATTTTTACTTACCGGTTGAACACTTCCGTCAGGCAGGAAACAGTCATTACACAGTGAGGTGTTACAACAATTCTCTTCAATCAAAATGTAGCCTTCTTTCTCTTCAACAGATGGACACGGAATTACCGAAGGTTCGAAACATTCATCGTGAGATTTTGAATGGTGCTTACACTCGTAATTTGTGCATCCACTGCCACCACTCTTTGTCTCATTCCAACTTTCGTGAAGTTTGTGGGGGTTTCCATTGTTATCAAAACACACAAAGCATGGGCATACTCTTTCGGTACAATTGCACTCATTTGGGTATTCATATATATCGTAATGCTCCGGGCATTTCGCCGGTTCTTGGCATGCTTTGCAAACGCAGTCATAAATTGGACAGCACTGTCCCTCCACCTGTGTAATAGTGAATTCCTTTTTGGAATTGTTTTGACACTTTTCCCATGCCTCTTGATATCCATGACAAATGGTTTTGTATTCTTCAGAATCGTTGAGGCAAACGCATTTCGAATGAGCGCACACCGAACCTTCAGCGGGTACAACGCCCCCCCCCCAAGTTTGTGGGGGTTTCCATTGTTATCAAAACACACAAAGCATGGGCAAACTCTTTCAGTACAATTGCACTCATTTGGGTATTCATATACATCGTAATGCTCCGGGCATTTCGCCGGTTCTTGGCATGCTTTGCAAACGCAGTCATAAATTGGACAGCACTGTCCCTCCACCTGTGTAATAGTGAATTCCTTTTTGGAATTGTTTTGACACTTTTCCCATGCCTCTTGATATCCATGACAAACGGTTTTGTACTCTTCAGAATCGTTGAGGCAAACGCATTTAGAATGAGCGCACACTGAACCTTCAGGGGGTACAACCATTGATTTTTCACCAAGAAAACATTCTGCTTGAGATGGTATATAATCGGGGTTGCAACCTAAAAATAATTCAAAATTTTAACTTCTCTGTTAACAAAACCTAACGGTTTGGACGTTACAAAAACGGAAAGCTTACAACATGTGTAGTTTGCACAACATTGATCACTTGATTCAACTTCACACAATTTCTCGTCTTCTCTGCAGCTTGGCACAGTACATTCTTTGCAACCTTAAGAAATAAAATACAACCGATTTTTATCAGAATACGCCGATTTATAACTTTGTTGTGTGGGCCGTTTTTAAGCCAACTTCGTAAGATAATAAAGTCTGCACCACATTCATATGCAGCATAAGTCTTTTCCAACACATATTCGATTCAATTAGTACAGTTACTGCATTCAAATAAAAACGAACAGGTTTTAACAGTGGGTCTTCACGCGGTCATTTAGGTGTTGTTATTTAGCTGACAAAAATGTTAAGTTAAAATTGTTTTGATTACATTACGCTAGGCCCATTGAAGGCTCCATACCGAATGAGCCGTTCACCTAGCATTCACCATCATATGACGTAGAAAAAGAGGTTTACCAAAAACCCACGGTGGAATTTGAGCCCACGTCAGGATTTTTTGCGGGACTCGCGCGTTCGGCGATAAAAATCGCATTAACCCATAGGCCAGAAACAGCTGTAGATAAATGTTTATTGCGCTGGACCTTCACTACAAAGCATTTATGTGACAGGGTGAGCACATTTGAGTCAGGAAGATACATATTGATACTTACATTCAATTGGCACACACTCATTGGAACCTGCTGTCTTTAAAACGTAGCCGTCTTGACAGAAACACCCACTGCTAGGCGAGTTGTCAACACACATCGGATTCTTGTAGTTATCGCAAGTTAAAGTCATTGCACATTTCGGCTCACATTCCCTGTATTCGTAGCCTTCGTTGCAAGTTGTTTCTAAAAAGAAAGCGAGACATTTTAAACAGGCCGAAACATGTATGACATGAAATCGCTTTTCTTTAATGAAGCATATGAACTGCTGATAAAGCAATGTGTCCAGTTTGGGAAAAAACATTACCTGGGCAGTTAGCAGCTTCTTTCCATTTGACGCAAATTCCTACAGCCTTGCATCTAGTCGCCAAGGTTTCGATTGCACTTGAGTTACAAGCGTTGCACTGCGAATGCAAAGATATTGATTTTAACTTTTGCAATTAAACATGGCCGTATTTTCCCTTGGTTTAGGGTTTAGGCGTTCTACGTTTGTGTGATTTTTTTGTAGCGCAGGCGTTCGACTTTCTATAAAAAAAAACCTAGAAGCATTTTCAACGTTTTTTTTAAGTAAAATTTTAAACCTTTTTGAGTTTTCTAGAACAAACTTTCGGCTTACAATATTTTCGTTCAAAAATGCATTTGTAACCGCAACAAACGCGGTTTAAATTTACCGTGCTTCTTCCTGCCACACAATTCAAAAGTGCATCCATTTCACAAGGTTTTCGCATCAACATCAGATCAACAACATTCGAACATTCATTCCACACTGGCGATGACATAAAACTACAAGTTGTATTGGCGCATTCACAACATCCGTCTTGTAGTCCGCCCGTCGTATATCTGCACCAAATAAGACAATACTTCGTTTGCTTCTTGTCTATCTTGTTGAAAGTGTTCCACATAAAGCAACCCAGTCAATTTACTTGTTGATGATGTGCTATAGTTGTTTGAACCAAAGTTTGTTATTTTTGAAGGATTAACCTTAAATATGTATAGGAAATGAAACTTTTAACGCATGCTCTGTTTGATGTTTTGAGGAGCTACACTAGGTATAGGTAGTTAAATTCTAGTTTCAATATTCCATTCCTTATCTCCTTGACGTAATTTGATTCGAGGCAACGGACACAATGACAAATGACACATACAACCTATTCTATATACGTACGTGGTTGTGGTGCAGTTTGGAGGTGGGTGAACAATGTCCCTTATACAAATTTCAAAGTCGTCCTCGTCCTCTTGGTCGACAAACCAGCTCATACCGAATTCGGTAGCATTGGTTGTCATGATTTGGTTTCTCATTTCCATATCATCAGAGTAGTCTTCTGAGCACGTTCCTGAGATAAAAAAATAACTGCCCCTATCAAAACGCCGCATAAGCATTCTCTGTCGGTTAGGTTTGAGCGACACAAATGATAGTGTGATATTAAATCTAAAAACAGAAAAATTGTTTGTGTTTTACACGCACCTAACCTTAATCTTTATTTTGTTGTAAGAACAGCATGAACGGTTGCAGTACTTACCACAAAGACCGACAGTTTGGTTGAAGAATCTTTCCCTTGGCAGTATCACGCGCACAATGGGATACCACATAATATCAAGAAAAGACACTTGCAATTGAATTTCCGGGACTAATACATCCACTGCATCTCCGGTTTTTAGTATTGTTATTCCGTTACCATTCCAAGGTAGCTGAGGTACCGCGGTATCGTTGACAAAAACCTTAAAATGGAGTTTATAGCAGTTTTAAGTTCTTGTACAATTTTAACCAAAAGGTAATCGCGGTCGTGAATATACAAAGGCTGACCAAAAACACAAACAAACAAACAAACTTTAATTTCAACCCAAGCTCCCAAGCTTCGATTTAAGAGACTAGATGAAAACACCTCTACCCCAATGACAGTAACGCCATAATAATAAAACATATTTCTTTCAACATTGATAATATTGGCATTTTTTACAATGGGCATTTAAAAAATATAACTACAACAATTTTTACAGTTAGATTACCGCTGGGTTGATGTGCTGACCCTCGACTTGACGCACTGCCACCACAGTTCCCTCCCATTCCACGAAAAGATTCTTCACACAAGAAACCTCGGAAGGAAAATACTTGCATGCCGAGTTGTCACTGCAAACCAATAACATAAATTTTATGGGCTGCTTCCACCAAAAATTAAACGCTTTACATGGAACCAAACAACTAAACGTTTTTGGTTGAATTTTTTCTCGCATACATGAATCAGGCTTTTATTTTAAACCATTTTTACGCGACCCTTTTTTTCTTTTCCAGAGCATTAAACGTTTTCATTTTCCGAATGAGCTATTACTCTTTAATAAACTTTACTCTTTAATACTTATAAAATGTATAAAAATATATAAAATGCGCATTTTTTGAATATTTTAGTAACTACCACTACCTCTGAAAGAATTACTTACGTGTAAACGTGAAAACGATCTGACGTTCTTTCTTTCACTAATGTGTAGATACACTTGCCCATGAAGTTGTAGAATTGTCCGTCGAAAGTCATGTAATGTGGGTCACCGTATGCATAACAATCACCTAAACATAGGGTTGAAGCTATCTTACACAATCTTACACTCCGGGAAAAGTTATGTGTATGATTTTGCTTGTACAAGAAGGAGTTAGAAAAATAAATAGGTGTGTGTTAAGTGATCCAATCGCTCGTCCAAATTTGTGTTTAGTTTTTAGGTCAGTTTTTCTTTAAATTATACGTATTGCGTTTAAAGGTAAACGCATTTGTATATCGTCAAATCTTCGGAATACTAACTAGAAACGAATAGTATCTTAAGTGAAAATGAAACTGACTTAAACACACTATTTTTAAAGCTGGCATTGTACTTACATGGGCATTCGTATTCGGGACAGCACGGGTCCTCCGGATTATCAATCATCATGGGTTCCAAATTTCGGGGACAACTAGGTTTACCCTCACGGGAGCATGTCGGTGCAATATCTTCCGCAGTACATCGACAACCGTCGCAAACACATGTTTTAGGTTGGCAAGTTTCTTGGTTCCAGGTTTCACCCTCCTAAAGAAGTAACGTTTTATTGCTTTGTCTCTCTGGTGCATTATGATATTTGAAAGTGATGTTTTAACGTTCTCAATACATTTAACTAAACAGTGAACCTGTTTACAAAGGCATCATATATCAGATCTTCATGGAAACTTCATGGAATCATGAAAGCGCATTGCCGAGAAACAGATTGTTTATAAGTTTAATAGTGAATAATGATATCACTGATGATGGGATGAGCATTTGCCGAAACGTTAAAGCGTTTTTTTTTTTTGAAAAAAAACTCATAAACCTAAAAGCTTCTCCTCTGGTATTACAGTAAGTAATATAATTTACCCCGTAGTGTCGTCCGTTGTCTACACACTTGGCTGCGCAGCAGTTCACTTTACAGCAGTCGTTGGTATGGGTGTGATTTATAAGCATTTGTTCAGTGACGGAACATGACGACGGGCTCCATGGGCATTTGGATTCGTTGCAAGTACAGCTGTAAAAAAATATTGCTACAACTTACTTTAAATCATCTTCACGTTACGTTAAGCTAATCAAAAACATATGTTTGTCATTTTGGCAAATGGAGAAACTTTGGATGTAACATGCAAAGGTTAACGGTTTTGATATGTTTCTTTTGACATGGAAGTTTAGCAAAATGCCATACATAAAAGCACATAAATAAAGCACAAGTTACTTGTTGTCATAGCAACAATTGTCGGTTTGGTATTGAAATTCGTCTTCATAGTATTCACAGGTTTGCTTTGGAGGGCAACGCGATCTCTTGTTGTCCCTTCCCCCCCCCCCACAAGTTACTTGTTGTCATAGCAACAATTGTCGGTTTGGTATTGAAAATCGTCTTCATAGTATTCACAGGTTTGCTTTGCAGGGCAACGCGATCTCTCGTTGTCCCTCACACCGATGGTGGGGCACCCCTCGCCTGAATCTTTGTAACACGACTACAACAACAAAGGTTGTCAGTAGAAGCCTAATAGAGGTAGGTATGAATTAGGGACATTGGTAAAGTTAGGTTTTAAATTTAGTTATGCTGGGTATTAACTGTTTTCAAAATAAGTCAACTTATACAAAGTTTAGTAGGTGTCATATTGTTTTTAGTGATAGAAAACCTAAGTAGACAACATGTAGATTTTTGTTACCTGTCGGACACAAAGGGGGTCATGCGGTGCGTCCCATGACTCTCCTTCAGCATGATGTACTCCATTGTCGTCCGTACAGTGAGTACAAGAACATACGTGTTCCTCACAACAGTGGTTCAACCAACCCACCTGCACATTTATTAATTGTAACAGATTAACGATGGGTAAATATTGAAGCGCTGGACCTTGTTTTTCGATAACAGTGTATTTGTTGGAAGCATGAATCAATTATGGTTTGTACTGCATTTAGTCGCAACGTTTTCTTCCTGTAAGTGTAATCAGTTTCTTATGTAAAAAGATTCAAATGAAGTCTAGATTAGGTGCACAATTTTTCCTAGACAAGGTCAAGTTCTCTTTAAATCCGTAATCGATAATAAGTTTTCAATACCGATCAAAAACCAGTGAAATACATATTACGAAAAAAATATATACCGGTCGAATATGTTTGACATTTGGTTTTATACACTGGGGTTTTGAATCTTTGCCATGAGCTCCAATGTTTTTCGGGGAATACAACTTTACTACAAAGATTTCAGTTCCACACTAACATCACATGTGGTCACTTGGGTTCAAAATCTTACCGTTTGTTTTGTGTTGGGCAACTCGCACGTAACGTTTTCGCACTTATCGCAAACACATTGGTACGAATCACAGCACGTTCCGTTATTAAATGATTCCACCTGAAACAAAATACACAGATATAATTAGGCTTTTTTGGAGCACCCCCCCCCCCCTAAATTTAGTTATGCTGGGTATTAACTGTTTTCAAAATAAGTCAACTTTTACAAAATTTAGTAGGTGTCATATTGTTTTTAGTGATAGAAAGTCTAAGCGGACAACATGTACATTTTTGTTACCTGTCTGACACAAAGGGGGTCATGCGGTGCATTCCATGACTCTCCTTCAGCATGATGTACTCCATTGTCGTCCGTACAGTGAGTACAAGAACAAACGTGTTCCTCACAACACTGGTTCAACTTACCCACCTGTACGTTTATTAACAGATTAACGATGGGTAAATATATGAAGTGCTGGACCTTGTTTTTTGATAACTGTGTATTTGTTGGAAGCATGAATCAATTATGGTTTGTACTGTATTCAGTCGCAACGTTTTCTTCCTGTAAGTGTAATCAGTTGCTTATTCAAAAAGATTCAAATGAAGTCTAGATTAGGTGCAAAATTGTTCCTAGACAACGTCAAGTTCTCTTTAAATCCGTAATCGATAATAAGTTTTCAATACCGATCAAAAACTAGTGAAATACATATTACGAAAAAAATATACCGGTCGAATATGTTTGACATTTGGTTATAGACACTGGTGTTTTGAATCTTGCCATGAGCTCCAATGTTTTTCGGTGAATACAACTTGACCACAAATCCCCCCCCCCCCCCCCCCCCCCCCCCCCCCCCCCCCCCCCCCCCCCCCCCCCCCCCCCCCCCCCCCCCCTACCGTTTGTTTTGTGTTGGGCAACTCGCACGTAACGTTTTCGCACTTCGGATAATCGCAAACACATCGGTACGAATCACAGCACGATCCGTTACTAAATGATTCCACCTAAAATAAAATACATAGATATAAATAGGCTTTTTGGACACTATATTAAGAAAGTATAACTGGTGCAACGTTCCATTCGTTTTGTAGGTTACTAAATCAGTTTTATTATTACCTTAGTTTGCCAGTACGATCGTATTCAAATAGAATCCAACGATTAAACACGATGATTACAGATATAAAACACACACAAAAATCTAGCCACACCACAAGACAAACAGGCGACAACCTCACGTAATCTCGACTCCAAAACTTAAACACAGAAATCATAATCGCTGCTACTGGTAATATGTAATTGCTAGTTCGTCATTTAGTGTGTAACCTGGAGGTCACCATTAGAGCAGTATACAGCGGGTATTCATGACATATACTTGAAAACTAAGTAAACACAAAATTGCCATTAGGTATCATCGATCATAATCAATTTAGAAAAATCGAAACTGGAACTGCAATCTTGACCAACCTTTTTATAAGATTCGCATTTAAGACTACTTCCATCATCAGGACATTGCACATGAGTGCATTGGTAAGTGTTGCAACACGTGGAATTGGTACAAGCCGCCTCTGAAGTACTATCAGCGGCAGTAAGTATTACAAGTTCATAACAATCTTGGCAAGGTTCCGGCGTCGGACAGGTTGCAGGGTTACATACTGAAATACAAATTGTGTGTCATTTCTAAAGTTGATCGAATGGGAATAGATAGTTTACACATTTTAATGCAGTTTTCGAAATGCATACATGATTTGCTTTGCAACAACTGTTACTGCTTTGTTACAGCAACTCTTATGGACTTTCGTAATTAAATCATCGTATGTGCACACTGTAGATAAATCTTTGGGAGGTTTTTAAAGTGCCTACAATACATTTTGTGGTTGTGTTACTCGTTATGCTACTGCAGTGTTTAATTAAAATTCATGTACATAAAAAAAAAATATCAACCATCTGTAAATTTTTTGAATAACAATCTGTAAATATTTTTTCTGTATAAATGATTTTGCGTGTATTGTATCCCCCCCCCCTTTTCGAAATGCATACATGATTTGCTTTGCAACAACTGTTACTGCTTTAGCAACTCTTATGGACTTTCGTAATTAAATCATCGTATGTGCACTGTAGATAAATCTTTGGGAGGTTTTAAAAGTGACTACAATACATTTTGTGGTTGTGTTACTCGTTAAGCTACTGCAGTGTTTAATCAAAATTCATGTACATAAAAAAACAATATCAACCATCTGTAAATTTTTTGAATAACAATCTGTAATATTTTTTCTGTAGGGCTATGTTTGAAGTTAATAGGTTTGTTGGAAACCGCTCCTGCACAACTAACCCACTTACCGCATGTGCTGTCGATTGCGCAGTCGCACTTGTGGTTAAAATCTTCCGAACATCCAGGTGCATTGCACTGTTCTCTTTCCACACAATGAGAGTCATTGCCGCCCCCCCCCCTTTGTTGGAAACCGCTCCTGCACAACTAACCCACTTACCGCATGTGCTATCGATTGCGCAGTCGCACTTGTGGTTTGATTCTTCCGAACATCCAGGCGCATTGCACTGTTCTCTATCCACACAATGAGAGTCATTGCCTGGACAAATACATTCCGCCTTCTTGCAAGTTATGCCTCTTTCCGTTACCGTGGTGATGTTCTTGACCATCGGGTATTCACATTCCAGGCTTTCTGCAGCTTCTGGGTCGTGCTCGGAATTACATTCTGTCAAAAACAACTATTTTAATGTTGTTTAATGTACATATGTGCAGTCATCCTTTAGGCTAGGCTATGTAAAGCGCGACACTTAGTGTTAACTTAGTGTTTTAGATTCTTACTACGCATTTTATGACCAGTAACATCTTTAACCCACAAAGTCAAATCAACAGGTACAAAAAGTAGGTTACAAACCACTTGGAACGTATCAACCCCCCCCCCCACAACTATTTTAATGTTGTTTAATGTACATATGTGCAGTCATCCTTTAAGCTAGGCTATGTAAAGCGCGACTCTTAGTGTTAATGTTTTAGATTCTTACTACGCATTTTTTGACCAGTAACATCTTTAACCCACAAAGTCAAATCAACAGGTACAAAGTGTAGGTTACAAACCACTTAGCACGTATCAACAATTTCTTGAGGCTGAAATGTATCAAGGTTGTTCTTAACAATTCTCCATGCCAATAGTTGCTAACCGGTGGAAATTTCTCACCAGTGGAAAATTATAAACGGTCGGAGGGAAATAGTTTAAGTCAATGACACCAAAATTTCACTAAAAACATTGTCACAAAAATAACCGGGAGGAATTTGAATTTGGTAATGGGCTTTAGTGGAAAATTACACCTAAAAGGTTAAGAAGCACTACTTTAAACCGAAAATATATCAACATATCCATAGCTTCTATTTGCACTTTCTATGCGAGCTAACTGAAACCAGTTACTCACGGCAGTTGAGTTTATCGCAGCATCCCCCATGTGTTGTTTTAACGCTCGGTCGCTTGTCAGTGAAAAAGGGGCAGATTTCTTGTGGACAATTATAGTCGGCTGACGAAGCGTTATAGCATTCACCATTACTCACGCAAGTGTAGTTTGTGCAATCGTGAATCCAGTTTTGTCCAGGTAACTGTATTGAATGTAATAAGAAAGTCGGTGGAGGGACGCATGTAAAGAACAAACTACTTTGTTAAATTTTATCCATATAACTCAAAAATATTACTGGAGACTTTAATAACTAAATATACTGGGTGACCCCAAAACTCTTTTTACAGAAAAGTCTTTTGGACAAAATGCTGAACTGCATGATACTTAGTTTAAGAGTGACACTACTTCATTAAGTTAAGAGTTATTAGTCACAAAGAAATTGTGCACTCAAACATTTGTACAAGCAAATTCTAACCTTGGTTTCGTTGTTGAAAACGCAGTAACGACACTCACATTCAAACGTTGGACAGCATTCTCCAGGCCTAGCTGGGACTTGAATCTGTAACAAATTAAACTGACTTGTAAAAACAGTAAAGCTAGAGTAAATTGTCAAGATGGCCGAAGAGGATTAGCTCAAATGCTCATGTTTACAAGGTTGAGGGATGCAATCCTGTCTTAGCCATCGTGTTTCTCTGATTGAGAAGGTTAAGGCGATTTTACTGCAAACCATGGGAATAGGATGGTTTATTAAGTAAAGGCACTAACCATCAAATGCCCCCCCCCCCCCCCCCCCCCCCCCCCCCCCCCCCCCCCCCCCCCCCCCCCCCCCCCCCCCCCCCCAAATACTAAATGATTTAACAGACTTGTATTAAAAGTGGAAGTTTTGCTCGGTTGAAGATAAAAAATAAAACAAGCATACAAAATGCAATATCTATAAAAATGTACCAAAGCATACAAAAGTAGTAGCAAATTGATACTGGGGGTCTTTCTCTATTCTGTTACCATTCTTGTGACGGTTTCCACCTTTCATATTATAACTTATATCACAAGTTTGGAAACGTCAATTTCCAGGCTTAAATCAGTTATTTATCTGTATATATATACAGAACAAATATATTTCGTTAGTGAAAGCATCTTAAGTGTCTAAAAAGACAACACACAACTTACACATACCCATAAAACGTATCTGTTTTCAGGTTTGTTACGATGACAAGCTTACTTTTTCTTCGTGTTGTTCACATTCTACGTCACTTCCGTCATCACACGGTAACAGCTCACACCTGAACTCGGGACAACATGTGTTGTTTAAACATGATTCTTCACTTCCACTAATGCCACCACTGAATGTCGTAATAGCTTTGGAGCAATTGCCGCAATCCTGTGGGCCTTGGCATCTCTTTAGGTCACACCCTAAAACAAACGTGGTTTTAAGGTAACTGTTGGCACTCCTATATTGAACTGATGTTACTGAAATATTTGGTGTGTAATTCTAGTACGTATAAAAGGCTGGTAACTTATGTACATAAAGACGCTAAGGAAAAATTCACATACATAAGGTTAACCTAAGAAAAGTTCACATATACAGGGTTAACCTAAAAAAGTTCACATACACAATGCTAATCTAAGTAAAAAAAAGTGTTAAGCCAGGAATAGCTCATATACACAAGGTTAACCTAAGAAAAGTTCACATACAGACAATTGAAAAGAGATGTCCTTCGCTTATGGTGGCGTTTTTTCGTTCTTATTGTAATAACATTGTATGCCAACACTCAAACACTTTTTGAAAGGTGGCTGTTGCGTTAAGTAGTCCGTAATTAGCCGAAGTCGGATATAGATACGGTTGGACTCTTTTTTATAACTTTAAAGCTAGGTACTTACTACACGTGCTGTCAACAACGCAGCCACAGCCCATGTTCATATCTTCGTGGCATCCAAGAGTTGTACAGTTGCTTCGTTCCACACAGTGACTTTCGTCAGTTGGACAAACGCACTCCGATTTCCGGCACGTCAACTCGTTAAAGTCGTAATAGGTTGTGTTAAGCACTTTCGGGTGCTGACAAGTTACAGAAGCATCAAGTGCAGGGTCGTATTCCGGTTTGCATTCTGTGTAAAAATACGAACAGTTTTTGTGTTGAGCTGTTGCAAGTTAAATGACTCGACGTAATTCGTTACCCTAAAACAATTAAACAATAAACTAATAAATATAAACTTAACAATACTTTTCTGGCAAATATATTGTTTGGGTAATTTAACATGATGATGGTGATCTGAATAGGACATTGAAACGTTGGTGTTAAAGCGGATGCTTTATTTCAATGCAGTTCGATCATAGAAGA
>QLIY01001077.1:32154-55392 GCA_003260075.1 Phallusia mammillata | reverse complement strand
ACAAACTAAAATCTAATTTTATACTTAATCAAGCGTGATTGCAAGAGTTGCGATAAAGAATGCGTCAGTTATTAGTTTTTGAAATGCATGGTTTGTTTCTTTTAACAACGCAAGCCTAAACGTTTCCTGTCCCATCCGAGCAAACCGAGCCATATCACATCCTTCTTCCGTTTGCCTGCAATTTGAGACATGACGGATATGATTGTTTGTCTCTGTTGTTATAACACCATGTTTAGCAAATCGCACCATGTTGGATTACGCAACAGACAGTTAAGTAATGCTGCAACAAGTCGTTCAAAGCAATTTTACACAGAGTTGTAAGTCCCCCCCCCCCCCCCCCCCCCCCCCCCCCCCCCGCCGGGTCGGGCTTGTTGTTTTGTTTTTTTCTAAAAAAGCGGATTGGATAGGAACCTGACTTAACACTCTGTGTCAGCATTTTTTAAATAAACTTAACTAGCTTATTACCCAGTTGCTGGACCTGACCTAATGTCAAACAGCCCTAAAACGCCTTGTTTAAGACCAGTTGTCTATTGTGTTGGTTGTCGTGGTCTTTTCTCAGGCTTTAATGCTGGGGTGGGGAACCTACTTACCGCGGGCCGCATTAATTGCACAACATTTTTGGGCGGGGCAAGTTTATTTTTTATTTTCAAATTCCGTGTAAAAATACCCAAACCACACAAGTGGTTTTATATTTCATCGATCCAGATTTGATTTTTTCTCTGCTGTTACATGTTTGCAATAAACAAGACATGCAGGTTTATCACTTATTTCGACTAAAAATAAAGATTTGTCCATTCTTTCTGGAAAACCCTAGCTCCGTTATACCGATCTGTCTTTTTCCAAGGATATATTTTAAATAACAATATAAGGATCCACGCTAATAGCTCTAAAACTAATTTAAAACTAACACCACATGGCAAATGATTTGTTACTGCAAGGAGAGGCAATCGAGTGACTGTTACGTCACAAATAAAGCAAGTGGTTTAAAAGTGTGGCAAATTTTATAAGTTTGCCGTCATAATGTTGAATAGGGGATTACCAGAAATGTCTTACCAGAAAGTTTTTTCAAGAAAATATTTGTACATAAACCTTTTATTGTTTTTTATGCTCTGTTGTATACTGTACTTTGACAAACTTGTGAAGGGTGCCTCATGAAAAAGGCAAGCGGATCGCAGGTTCCACACCCCTGCTTTAACGTACACGCCTGTCAATCAAACTTTCGGGCCCAAACGGGCTTTCCAAAAACGATTTGGTTTCGGGCTTGTATTTAAGGGTTCGGGCCGGGTTCGGGCCGAGTTCGGGCTCCAGTTTGAGGCCAGTTTACAACTCTGATTCCACAACGACTGCCATATAGTTTCACAATAAACATGCATTACCTGCAAAAGAAAATTTGAACCAGTGAAGCCACCTCGTTTTCAAACCGGTCGTTTAAAAAGTTTAAAAAAAGACAAACACATCCATGTTTGTGAAGTGCATTTGTCGTTGCTGACACCTGGATATTTAATTTAAAACCAGTATTAACAACTAACCAATTTCTGAACTACAGTTATTTACAGAAACAAGCGGACATTTTTTTGCACTCGATTACTTTATACTCAATGGTAAATTTATGTCGAATATACACAGACTCTTGTGCTAAGTAACAGTCCTTTATTCCATTACACGTAAAACAAGCTAATATTGTTTGCACGCACTCTTAGCAAGAGACGCGTCCAACGCAACCTTTAATATTAAAAACGAAAACAATTACATCTTAGAAAAGTTTGTCTCAAATAATTCTTTCAAGTGTAGAAATACATACGTCCTAATTATATTTGGACCTTGCTCTTTGACAACACAAAAACATGTTCACCTTCATCAAAGCGTCAGAGTGACGCATTATCAACACCTCCATGTGGCATTGACGCACTGTTTCGTTGAGTAAATCTTTTTAACCAAGTTGATCACCGAGTCCAAGAATGACTTTATGTAACGGTACGTATTATGTTGACTGTACCATATACGGCGTTGCAAAGAGCTTACCGAGCCACCATACCGCACACAATGCCAAAAACTGAAACGTGCTGCATGTACGGTATATTTTTCGTACGGTACTAGTACAAAAAGCGTACTGTATCCTTAAAAAAATAAATCAGTGGGTTTCGGATAAGTTTGTACTTAAGCGACTGGCGTCTATTCAAGCTGCTTCACTATAAAACTTGTAAAATTTATGTAATTTCTACGATGGGCTCTTGCAGCGAAAATACAGGGGTAGCGTCACTACCATTTTCAGGCAAGCCACGTTTCCACATTTGTAAACTTACGCCCTTGTATTCAAATGTTTGACAACCCTTGTTTTAGTACTACGACAATTTGTTGAAATCATATGACAAAGGCTATAAATGCAAGGTGGCCTTCAAAACTTGTTTTGGTCCACTCGTAATTCTCAAGTCTAAGATAATTCAGATTCGTCTTGAAGTCATTTTTTCCTATCACACGTCATATTTCAAACATGTATCCAAATTCAAAGCACGATGATAAAATTACGTAAAACGGGTCACATTTCCTAAAAATGTGACCTTTGAGGCTCAAATCTATATTTTTTAAAAGGACCCGAAGCTAACACGTCTTTACTTCATTCCTTAACTCGTATACTTCAACTGATTTAGTAAGCAAGATGACAAGNCATACCGCACACAATGCCAAAAACTGAAACGTACTGCATGTACGGTATATTTTTCGTACTAGTACAAAAAATATTTTACGGTACTAGTACAAAAAGCGTACTGTGTCCTAAAAAAATAAATCAGTGGGTTTCGGATAAGTTTGTACTTGAGCGACTGGCGTATATTCAAGCTGCTTCACTACAAAACTTGTAAAATTTATGTAATTTCTACGATGGGCTCTTGCAGCGAAAATACAGGGGTAACGCCACTACCATTTTCGGGCAAGCCACGTTTCCACATTTGTAAACTTACGCCCTTGTATTCAAATGTTTGACAATCCTTGTTTTAGTACTACTTTAGCACTACGACAATGTGTTGAAATCATATGACAACGGCAAGGTGGCCTCCAAAACTTGTTTTGGTTCACTCGTAATTGTCAGGTCCAAGATAATTCAGATTCGTCTTGAAGTTACTTTTTCCTTATCACACGTCATATTTCAAACATGTATCCAAATTCAAAGCACGATGATAAAATTACGTAAAACGGGTCACATTTCCTAAAAATGTGACCTTTGAAACTTAAATCTTTGTTTTTTAAAAGGACCCGAAGCTAACACGTTGATAAATGCCAAAGTGTATTTTTGGATTTCGTACAACTAGCTTTATACGATTTACACTGTACATACCACGTCAGAAGTACAGTATAAATCGCCACCAAACCGCTGCTAATTGGAGTAGACCTTGCGCTGCGTTTATGTTGCTTTTGCTTCGTTTCTTATCTACCTGCAATCGTTTGTGTTTATGATCTTTCCCAAGTTGTATATTTGGTAGGAACTAAAAAAAGCGCTGAGCGTAAAGAGGTGCGTATCGCCAAGCTGAGAATTTTGTTAGTCGAACAAGCTTTGCGTATCCATGAGGAAAACTGCAACCTGTCAATAGGAGAAAAGGAAACAATGAAATTGTGCTGTTAAAAATGACCGTCGTCGTTTCTCTGTTGTGCCTGTGCGCAAGGTTGAGGGCACTTTCGCGCATCGCTACTAAAACGGTGATGGTTTGGTAACTACTTGGTTATGCAAGTTTTAGATTTTTTTACGCAAAAGTTCATTGTGCGTCTTCCCAAATGGTTACCCCCCCCCCCTAAAAATATAAACTGCAGTTAACTTGTAATAAAATGTACTTTGTTCATTTTCTTGGCAGTAACTCTGTCTGTTCCTCCTTTCCATACCTGTTGTTGCAAACCTATTCTTCGTCGTCTCGCCAACTGCCACCCCCCCCCCCCCCCCCCCCCCCCCCCCCCCCCCCCCCCCCCCCCCCCCCCCCCCCCCCCCCCCCACAAACAAAACAAAAAGAGAGATTGAAATTTTGCTCATCAGTTTTAATCTGTAGCATCACGGCAATTTACAAACCCTATTTCTGGATTTGTGTTCTAGGTACTGCGCCATTAGTAAGTAGAAAAATAATTTCCCAATCTCAGTTGGCCCGCGAGGCGATTGAATAAACGCAGATTGGGGCATGTTTTACTTCGGGATTTGCAAACAATCTATCTATGGCCTCACAGTCAATCGCAATTTTGTTGTCGTCGTTTAACTATGTAATCTGCACAGCTGTACACATAATTTTGTTCTAAATAGCTAATATTATAAAGGATGATGTGTGGTTAGTTTAGGCCGGGATTCACTGTTTGTTCCACCAATGTATCCCCGTCTCGCTTTTCAACCTTATTCCCGATTGTCTCCACCACATAACGCCTACTAACCACGGTGTCAGCATTTCCATCCACAAATTGAAGCTCTTCACTTTTTCACGCTTTATACAGTACCAACCCACAAACATACGCAGCTATCTCCGACTGAGTGACTGTTTTAGTGCAATTGTGTTCGTACGTTTTCTTTGAACAAACGAAATAATTTTAATTCTGACCAAACTAATAGTCATGTGCAGCACCACTTAGGCTGTATATTGTAACTAACCCATTCTTGCAATTGATCCTCTTATTGCAGGGAATCGCAAGACATTTTGTGTTTATATCACAGGGGTCGCCAACCTTTAATGCTATAAGAGGCAATTTTTTGAAAAATCTTAAAAGTGTCGCACTGTATACAGCGATACACGATATACACACGATATACAGCGAGCTACAGCACAGGCGCGGAATATACAGTGGAGTTTACTGCACTACTAAATCTTACACATTTATACACTGAAGTAAAGCGGGGGAATTTACATTGGAAAAATAAATGCTGCCACTACAAGGAAAACCAACGGTCAGCAATATTTTAAAAGTAAAGGCATTTACTCAACAAAAGGAGCCGTCAGATTACACACAACTTGGCCCAGTCGATGGGTGAACTAAAAATTACACTATAATACTTCGATTCGTGCACGTAAACAAACAAAGTCAAAAGTATCACCTTTTGCACTTTGCAATCATCTTTATTCTACCGTATGTATAATTGCATACCAAGCTTTGTTTTTAGTGACTGCATAGTTTAGCTTACTTATAACAGTTACATCTACCAAAAAACGGCGGTTGTAAAGTATTAATGAATTATGCATATCTTTGTTGCGTCAGAAAAAAGAACGAAAATACTAGTGCGGGTTTTCGTGCCAATTTGGGAATCCTATCTATGATAATGTAACTCACAAAATGTGAGACATGGCACAAAAATTCACCCCATCCAGTCATTCTCGGAAAAACCTCCTGGTGGAATCGGTTGATTTTCTCCCAGTCGACCATTTGTGCATCAACAGCAATGCCGAAAGAATCAACACACTTTTCATGTATTTTGTCGTTTCGCTCGATACTGGGGCAATTGTCTGCAAACTCTGACTTCACCTTCAAGCTTATTTTTGTCATGAAATCTCTGTTTGCACCTACGGCATACAAGTGCTGCAAATAAGAAGAATGTTAGGTGTTACTTTTATGGGAAGAGACAAAAAATAAAAATTAAAAACGTTACTTATTATCATTATTGACAAAAGGTACAGGCCGTTTTGCCTATTTGTTGTTGTGGTACAAAATTAAATTCTTTTGCAAAACGTTTTTTCAAACCTTGTCCATTTCCTTGCAATATTTCCAAGCCGACCACTTCAAAAAGTGTTCCCCTTTTTCGCGAATTCTATTCTAAAATGTAGATATTGGTACGTAAGAGTAAAGTGTTACGTTGTCCCACGAAAACACATGATATTAAACAGATCTTAACAACGCAAATTTGCTGCGTAATAAACCAATGGAAAGCATAAAGCAACTTGGCACAGCAACGTTTTGTGGAGATAGTTAAATACATGCTAAATTGGGAAACTACCTTGTATAAGCCATGTTCAACTTCTACGATTTCCAGGATAGCTTCTAACATATGTTTTATCGACTCTTCCCTTTGCTCAATGAACGAGTTGTCTGCCGAGCTTAACTGCATCTTTTCCATAAACAAACGTCTTCCGTTTTCCACAAGTTCTTTCCCTTTTGAAAGACTAGTTTTGTTTTTGAGAATGTTATCAATTGCCAAAACCTGTGCCTCCATAACGTCTTTTCGTTCATTTTCCTTTAAACAAAATATCTCAGTAATCCTGCAGACACAATTTTTGCACACAGTTGCCTTAAACACTGTTAGGCTTAACCAAAGAAATAGTTTTGCAATTAACCTACCTTATCACGTTTTTTTCTGAAATACCGAAGATCCCATTCGTTTTTGCACATGTCGTGAACAGTAGTATATAAGCTCCCTTGCATGGCTTGAGGGATTTGATCCAAAACTTGATCAATGAAGTTTTGTGGCATGTCTTCCCCATCAACTTCAACCTGCAAAGACATGTAATCACTAACTACTAGCAAGATTTGAGTATCCTAAACTGGTTGAACTTCTTTCGACAAAAACGAAATACTTACATGTGAAGCGATTATTTCCTGTACTTTTGCAAATGTTAACGGCGCAACGTCCCCTGACGCAATGGCCTAAACATAATAATTTTTCTTGACAAGTGCGAAAGTAAAGCACATAGTTATTGGATCGAATAACCTACATTAGTTATGGAAAATCTCTCAGTGTATATATTTTTCACTTCCTCAACATAGGTTTTGAATTTCATCAAATTTGTTTCAACTACTGGCGATGTTGATTCAACTTGAAAATCTTCCACATGGAATTGCTTTTCAGCTCTTTTCGCTGCATTTTCAGTGAATGTTTGCATGTTTCTGGTCTTCATTCCTTTCTGTTCGAAACCAAAATGTAAGTTTTTGTACCAATCACATTACACAATAACGACCATTGGGCCTATACAATGTGATTTCAAAGTTGCCCCTTTTCGTTCTTCGAAACAAATTGGGTAAAAAATGTGTATTTTTGACATGTTAAAGAGATTTGCTTCAATGGTGCAAAGCTGCAGCGTCGGCATCACTATTGTTCTTATTTTACCCATCGCCACCAAGTGTCTACATGTTCTTCGTTTTTGTATCACTGATGTAAAAAAATAACATTTGTTTAATAATATACCAGCATGCCCCCCCCCCTTGAAAATCTTCCACATGGAATTGCTTTTCAGCTCTTTTCGCTGCATTGTCAGTGAATGTTTGCATGTTTCTGACCTTCATTCCTTTCTAGTAAATGTAAGTTTTTGTACCAATCACAATACACAATAACGACCATTGGGCCTATACTATCTGGTTTCAGAGATTTAAGAGATTTACTTCAAAGGAGCAAAGCTGCAGCGTCGGCATCACCCCCCCCCCAAGAAGAATGCCAAGTTTTATCTGGTGAAGAATGTGCATGACTGGTTAGTATTGTACGCCTAATAATCTATGCTATGCGATGCTAAGGAGCTGAAGATGTTTGTAGGTTGAATGCTTCTAACTTTCTCGTGTTAGCTTGTTGAAGCAATGTCTAACCGAAATTCACGAATTTTATGCTAAAGCTACTTGCATCCCCCCCCCCCCGCCAAGTGTCTACATGTTCTTCGTTTATATATTACTGATGCAAAATAATAACATTTGTTTAATAATATACCAACATGGCAACATGGATCCGGACAACCGCAGTTTGGGCAGACTTCTATTTTCGACAATATTAGAAAATAGTTAAAACTAAAAGTTCACCTTTTCCACTTCTGTCATGAAATCGTCAATGCCTTTGATCATTTTTTTGCGAAGAAGAATGCCAAGTTTTATCTGGTGAAGAATGTGCATGACTGGTTAATATTGTACGCCTAATAATCTATGCTATGCGATGCTAAGGAGCAAAATATGTTTATGTAGGTTTACTGCTTATACTTTTCTCGTGTTAGCTTGTTGAAGCAATATCTAACCGAAATTCACGCTAAGGTTACTTGTACATTATATAACCAACCTCATTTAAATTGTTGTTTACTCGTTGCATTCGAATTTTCACGTCAATTGTCTTTTTCAATTGTTTTTTGTACTTTTTCCATATTTCAACTTCTAAACTCTCTGGAGGTAATGTTGGTCGTTTGAACATTGCAAGGCTTTCAATCTTCTTTTCATCGATGATTTGCGTGAGTTTCTCATCATTCAAAAATTCTTTGTCGGCTACATAAAACTAAACAGCACGATTTTTTGAATATGTGGAAGAAAGATACTGCCCCCCCCCCCCCCCCCCCCCCCCCCCCCCCCCCCCCCCCCACTAAGTGTAAAAGAATAAATTATATCAAGTTACAGCATAATTTTAGTGTAGGCTAAGCTGTGCACATCCACCTATGGCTAAAAATTCGGACGACCGAGAGAGATTATGATTTTCTGCCGCAAAATAAAGTAGGCCTAAACTATTTTAATTAAACAGGTCTGTGCTATTAATTCTTGTTGATACTTTTTTGACTTTTTCTTCAGTCAAACATATAATTTTCACAGACGAAAAAATGTCTTTCCAACTAATTTAGCACGTTGTTTTGTTAGAAATGTAAACAGTGCATAAATTTGTTGTTATTATATTTGAGCTAGGTTAGGGTTGCCATACGTCAGGATTTTCCCTGACATGTCAGGGAATTTAGCGTTTAAATCTGTGTCAGGGAGAAATGTTAAAATGTACTTAAAAGTCGGGAATTTTAGACAAAAAAGTTATATATACTATGAAATTAATGTACCAGTGGAGAAAGTTTCTAGTAGTTAGCTACAACCGCTTCTATAAACGTAAAGCGGCAAACTGGAGGCGCGAAGGTTAACGTACAAGCTACAAGGTTACTGTTTCGTTTTGTAGTGTGTGTGTGCGCGCGTAACAATACCTGTTTGTTACTAGTTGTCTGACAATACGCGTGCAGCATTTCGATGCTACATGCCATGGGAACGTGGGAAATTTCATTTGCTTTAACTGTGTACCTAATATGCAAGGAACTATAACTGACAACAAAGTCTATGTCGTGAGATATAAAAACGTTTTTAAAGTAGCATTTTATTTTAAATTTAAAAAGGTCTTTGTGGCTCCCAGTATTTTTGTTTTTTCTGTGTGAAATTTGGCTGAATGGTTTTTAGAGTGGTAAAGGTTGGCGACCCCTGATATATGTACTTATTGTTTCAAGGATAGTAAGATTAGTGAGCTTGGCCTAATAAACTTAACTAAACAGAAGCCTACACAGAAAAATAATTGACAAGGATCAGAGTATCATATCTAAAGTTTTCTCGTGTCGCCCGTCCATGTGACTTTTGAATATTCTAAATTTATTCTGCAATAGAAGTGATTGGATCGCAAAAAGGTTAACGCAGCGGTTCTCAAACTGGGGTCCGCTGTCCTTTAGGGGTCCGTGAGGCAATTCTCCGGGGACGGCGAAAAGGAGAAAGTAATTCTATATTCTTATTTGGCGCCCCCCCCCCAGGCTTTATTGCACGACAACTAACAAAAATGCAATTGTTCGCGCACAACTGTAATTTTTTGGTCTTGTCTATGATGTCAGATTTGGATCATGGTTATGCGCAATTTTGGCTAACTAGCTAAAATCTAGCAATCAACTTTCATTTTTCTGAAATACACATTCAGGCTTAAGGACCGCGAGCCCTCGAAATAATGGCAAAGGGACCGTTTAGAGAAAATAACGAAAAAGTTTGAGAACAACTGGGTTAACGCAACTGAGATAAATTTTGTCAGGGATTGTGTATCATAAAATGTGGCAACCCTAGGCTAAACCAATCTCAAACCTATTGTTGTAAGAAATAGCTTTTTTACCCCAGTGATGAACTTGACGCACTTTCGAAATTCTTCATAGCGTTCTTCTTTTAAATCAACCTTTGCAAAACACCTGGGGTATAATATTAGCGTGTGTTTTAAACAAAATGTTCTAAAACTTACCACCAGCAGTTCATTGTAACATTGAAACATGAAAAAACGCCCCGTAAGGGAACCAAGAAGACCCTTTCGGTATTGTTTTATGTCAACCGGGTTTCCAATCTTTCGTTCTTCATCAAAAACTTTCATCGCATTGTCCACAGCTGTTTGGTGGGTTTGTGCTAACTCTTCTTCCGTTTGATACCTCTTTATTGATTGCTTTTGGACATTGGTTTAAAATATCATCTTGAATTTTATTATTTTATACTTCACCTAATAGTGTTATTTTACATTTACCTTAATGGAGTCGAAGAAAATCTTTTCACATATACTAATTATTTTTTGCAAATTGATGGATGCACTAGCCTGTAAAATATCATAAAGTTAGTACTTATATAATTATTTTTTTCTTCGTAATGCAACATACCGCCAACATTACGTCGATCCCAAAATTTTTTCGTTTAATTAAATTGGAAATGGTATAAGCCAAATTGGCAATGTCACTTCCAGTCAATGGCTGCTCGTTCTTTTTTTTAACAACTGGATTTTCAAACATGGTCAGAAATGTTTCATTACATACTTCCAAGAATTTCTCGCGAAAATCTGAGAAAATACTGTGGGATTTAAATGAGCCTCCAGGAATTTTGATATCTAAATCACATTTCGCTGAGTTTGGTTACACTGTTTATTTGCTCGTACCGATGTCGCTTCAAAAACTACTTTACAACTTACCACCAAGTTTAGCTGGGTCGGCATTTGGTTTACGTTCTGCTATTTTAAATCCAGGATGAGGAATAAGAGTACACCCCGTTGTCTCAAATGTGTTTGTAATCTCAACATATATTGCTTTGTACTCATCCAGCGAATTTTCTTTATTGTGATGTAAAAAGTTTTTTCCTCCTTCGTGGCCAAACGGAAAAGACATGACTTGCCAGTCTCGCAAGAGAAACAACAGCGACTGAAAAATTTCAAAAAATAGGCGATGTATGTGTATGCTTTTTCGAGTATGCTTGCATGAAAAACAAGACAAAGCTGGGTAATCATAGCGGTTACAGTTTGCAAATTTGCTAAATACACAACATTTAAGTAGATCAGTGCTCATGAACCTTTTCAGTGACACGGAACTTTAACGTTGTTTGTTAATTCTGGAGAACCCTGGAAGATAATAATTTTAAAAACGAAGTATAATGCAATTGAGCTACTAAAAAAAACGCGTCCTTGAGCCTATAATTATAGGCGAATGCAACAAAACAATTCACAAAAGCGCATTGTCATGTGGCATGGATTAGTTGTTTGTCCTCTGTTTTTGCAGTTCGCCCCAGAGCCTGGCCCAACAGGAATTTTTATGTTACCATTGATATGTTGTGTCATAACCCTATAGACTGTATAGAGGTACATAACGTTGACTGTTCAGGGTGGCGTGACTGTTCGCAACGATTGTTTGATATACCTTTCCTATTTAAATTGTTACAACAAACTCTGCGGAACCCCTGCGAGTGTTACACGAAAGATGTGGGTGAATTGGGCCAGCAGATTTAATAATGAAAGTAAGCAAACCACGACCAGACAGGTTGAAAGAAATTCTACTTTACCTGACGTAAATTCCAGTCGTCGTTTGAACAGAGCTTCTTGTAAAACTGAGTAAACAACTAAAACAGAAAAAACGTTGTTACGGGAATCATCAAGACTAAAATGTCTTAAAAGGAAATCTAGTGAGAAAAATTGGTGTAATACCTGTAACCTCTCCAGGTCGTTTGTATTTAACTGTTGCTTCAGGTTGTACATTTGGTACGAGCATAGCCCCCCCCCCTAAGTGCTTAAAGTAAACAGGAGCGAATCACAGAGCGCAGAAGTTTGTTTGTCAAACAAGCCCTGGGTGTCCATGAGAAAAATTGCAACCTGAAAATATAAAAACTCACAATTACGCTCATTTGCAATAGTAATTGCAGTTTCAGCAATACAAAGTTTTTAGTATAGCTTCCCACCTTCGTTGCAAGAGTAAGGATAGGGTGTATTTACAGCAATGTAAGTTTCCATTCAGTTATTCCATCGTTATATGTTCAACGGCCAATGTGTCGAAATCGACACTTTTGACGTATGATGTGCAGTTTGTTGAAGTAAATGGATTTGTTGCACTTTGAAATTTATGTGGTTTTGTGACTTTTTTGAAAGGTCAAGAGTTTTAAAACAATAGGTTTTAATTGATTTGTGCAAGGCGACGGGGCTTTTCTGGCCGGGTTCAAGTTTGAACACAACGGGCTTAATTCGGGTCTGACGTTACTCTACGCCACGTATGCGTCGTAGTTTTTTTAAATGGATTGACGTTGCCCCGCCTCGACATGTGACGACCACCCATAGTTTACCTTTGTTTTTAGGCCTAATTAGGGCTTTAGTTCATTTCGGGTTTTGACCAGATGTCGGGCTTGTACTTTCGGACCCGGTATCTCATTTTATGTCTGCTTACAACTCTGTTCTAAACAAAAGTATAAATTTACTTTTCCGTGTGATCTTGTCTCCAACCAGAAAGGTTGGCTCCAAATGTAAATTCCCTGAGTATGCCTGTCTGAACCATCTTTCCACTCGAATCCTTTGTTAAGAACTGATTCTTTGTCGTCTCTCCAATCACCCTCCTGCAACATGTAAACACGACAAAAGTAATTGACGGTTGAGGAAATTGGCAGAACTGTTTGTTTGCGCAAATTACAAACCTTATTTTGGGTTTTGTGTTCTAAATATCGGATCATTAGTGACATGAAAAGAGACTTTCCAGATCTTAATGGCCCAGCGATGGAGTAAATGCAAATCGGAGCATTTTTTACTTCTGGTTTTCCAAACAACTTGTCAATCGCAGTACGAATGATCACAATCTTGTTTTCAGCATTCAGTTCAGTAATCTGCACCGCTGTAAAACATTCATGTACTCTTTACCTCAAGGGCTAAGCTCAAAGTCGCCGATGATTTAAACTGTTGTAGCATGCATTGTGCACTGTGATGAATGATTTGATAAATATAGATAAAAAGTTGCTGCCCTGGGTTCGAACCCGGCCACAGAAAAGACGCCTTGCACCACGGACGTATGCTTTTTTAAAATTTGGCCTACTTGTGGGATTACTTTTGGGGCGTTTACCTTGATTTGACAAAAACGTATCGAGTAAAACAAAATTAAAACGTATCAGATATGAGTTTGGGCTTCCATTTAGTATTTGGTTTTAGGTATCGGTGTAGAACTAACTATAGCATCAACTGTAAAACTCCATGTGAATGATGTTACTGACCTTCTGGTTCTGGTGACTGATTTTCATGTATTTCCAACTGAACATCTTGTAGTTGCAACTCATTTTCTGGTAGTAGCAATCGGTCCTCTAATTGTTGGGACAAATCATCCATTTGTTTCGTTAAACTTGTCGATCATCGATCAGTGTCAGATTAATAAGATTTATGGGAAAAACAGAAAACGTGCCTCTGTAACAGGCTTTACATTTCTAAAAAATGCCCAAAATGTTTATTTGGCCGACGAGCAAAGAATTTCCACCAACTAAAAATACTGTTGGAAAATCCGTTATTTAGATTTAAAAAGTACTTATCTGCCACAAAACAAACCTCAACTGCTTGCCAAAATCGGAATATTTCGATCCCAAATTCAAACCTGATATTTAGTGTTTTGTTCCCGAAAAAAAATATTTTTGCTTTTTTGATCTCTACATGCCCAAATAAGTACAGGAGTGATTTATAGTGTTCTACCTGTTCTGGATCAAAAGTTATTTAATGTTTTGTTTGTGCCCTGGGCGTGCCAAACGCTCCATGCGTTGCTCAACTTTCCCCCCCCCCCCCCCCCCCCCCCCCCCCCCCCCCCTTTCCGATTCAAGATGCCCCGGCTTTCAAATTGAATAGATACAAATTGGAGAGGCGTATACTTCATTGGAATCGAACAATTCTTCTATTGCGTTGCGATCAATCACAAGCGAGTCGTTTTCTTTTACTCTTAGTATTTGTACTGCTGCAAACAGAGTTTAATAAGTAAGCTGCAGACAGCACATACTATTTCAAACGATAAAGTCTCATAAGTGCAGTTGAACAAGACATAGACCATATTGGCTATTGCAGCCAGATTACGGTACACAAATCTGTTGAACGCCAACAGACTGAATTACATGTCTCACCAATCTAATCTGTCCGCAGTTAACCTGGATTTAATGATTCCATGTTTCTATAATGGAAAAGTTTGCTTATTTGACAGAAAAATTAAACGCTGCAAAACACAAAACACGCAGCTCCCAAACAAAACGATAACCAGTAAAAGCACAACCTAATTTTATCACTTACTTACCAGAGTCTTGCACGTTGTCGGACATTTTTCCAGTGTACTAATCCAATCCAACATAAGATAACTAACTTACTACCGGTCTTCGTAAGCAAATACACCTTATGTAGTCATTTAATAGTACGCAACAATCAGTAAGACAAACAATAGGTTATGATCGCTGGAAATAGCAAACGTCATCAGTCACGTGACACCTCTGCGGAACGATTAGAAAACCTGTCTGGCGGTTTTAAACTGCAGTTTTAAAACGTGTCTTTTCCACGAAGTCGCCTCTCCGTCGCGGACCTTCAATACTCAGTGAGCCAAAGACACAGAGTCAAATTGTTTTCGGTTTGAAAAGTGAAATTCTAAGTTTTGCGTTAAAACGTGCACGAGACCGTGCGACCTACAAAACCGTCCCTGGTTCTATAATGGTAAAAATGACGCAAAACTCACATAGCGCTATCGATAAACGTTGTTCTTTACCATTTCCACAGTCAGCGTTACTGAAAACCGATTCCACACAATGATAATAAAAAGTTGACAATGCACAACTTAATAACCCCCCCCCCCCCCCCCCCCCCCCCCCCCCCCCCCCCCCCCCCCCCCCCCCCCCCCCCCCCCCCCCCCCCCCCCCCCCCCCCCCCCCCCCCCCCCAAGTAGCGATATTTTCCAGTTAAAACTGTTTTTAATTTCATTAATAAATGACCAGTATATTTTACCTTAGCAGTCGTTTAATTTTTATCTATTTCATGAACAGCACCAATAGCATTATGACGTTATCAAACCTTAGCCCTGGGTTTCAGTAAAACATTGTTTCTTTAACGACCCAAAGCAAGAAATCGATTTTTTAAATAATGTCGTTGCCTAAAAACAAGCCAATGATAGTTAAAGTTGTTTCCCTATTAACAAAAACTAGCCTAAAATTGGCGAGGTGAACGTACGGTTTACTGAAGCAAATACCACGTAATATATTCAGTAACTGCAGCAGCACAAATCCACACAGCTAATTGCATCACTGAACAACCAATCCTATGTCGCCCTTTTTAGGCTACGATCGAAGCGAAAAAAGGCAAACGCCACCAGTCATGTGACGCCTCACGTGACGTATGTGTGTAAATAAAAAAAATACTGATTGATAGTTATTTCTTAAAATGTGTAAATAGTTTGGAAATTTTGTAAACTTAAACTTTCAGTAACGGTATCGAGCGGCGTTACATCACCCGTCGTGAAAGTTTGTTGTGATTTGCCATCGTATCGTTGGTAATAAAACCAATAGGGCATTCAAAACAGGTAGTAAATGATATTGAAACCTTCAGTAAACTATAGTAAGTGCAGAATTTGCACAATGTATGACACACACTGTAATCGGAATTGAAAGTAGATATAACACATCGCATGATTTGTAATTTATAAATCGTAGGATCCCGGTGAGTGGTCGACGAAACCAGCTATGTTGGAATTAGTGCTCTTTTGAATTTAAGGAAAGAAAAGGGAGTAATATTATCAAACTGTAATGACAACCAGATACTGGATCTAATACCTGCTTCTTGCATTCGAATACTTTGCGCATACCTTCTTCTTTCTGTTGGACGTTGTTATTGCCGTTCAAATGTCCGGGCAGTTGTCTGACAGCCAGCGGACAGTCTCGTCATCCAAGGCCGCCAGGCCGCTCTTTCCACTTGGTTGACTGTATATCGGACACCGTGATATTATGTGGTCGGCTGTCTGTTCCTCCATGCCACACTCGCATACCGCAGAAATAGCCAGGCCCCACTTGTACATGGATGACCTAAAGCGCCCAACCCCTGTTCTCAGCCTATTCAGACGGGTCCAGGCCCGCCGAGGCAGACCGAACCCTGGTGGCTTGTTCGATGGATCGGGGCAGTAGAAGTGAAGTGGGGTGCTGCTGATTTCCCATCTCTTTTTCCACTTGGTGGACATCCAGTCGGTTCCGTCTGAGGTGCTATTGTCGCCGAGTAGCTCAAGAGCTGCCGGTACGAAAGGCCACCTTGATGTTAATCTTTTTTTTCTGTGCGCCGGCTCTGTGATCTTGTGATAGAGAAGATGTTGTTCCATCAGAGCGCGGCGTCCTAGACGTAATGTGGCTTCTTTGCGACGGAGGTCAGCCGGCTGGATGTCTGCCAGGATGGGTAGGTAGTCCACTGGTGTGGGGCGCAGGCAGCCAGTGACGATGCGCATTGCGTCGTTAAGGCACTTATCAATAAGATGGGTGTGGGCGCTTCTGCCCCACACAGGAGCGCAGTATTCGGCTGGGGCGTAAACAAGGGCTAGGGAAGACACACGGAGAATGTCCGCGCTGGCTCCCCAACCAGTGCCTGCCAGTCTTCTGATAAGAGCAACGCGTGATGTGATTTTTTTGCGGCTCGTTTCAAGATGTTTGCGGTAGGTAAGTGACCTATCCAGCTGCACACCGAGATAAGTTGGTGCGGCGTTAAAGTCCAGACTTTTCCCATTGGTCTGGACGGACAACTTGCGTTTGGCCTCCTTGTTGTTAAGGTGAAAGGCCGCTGAAACCGTTTTAGTCTCGCTTAGCTTTAGCCGCCACATCCGAAGGTAGCCTGACAGGACTGACATGTCCTGGCTGAGAGTCTTTTCCACGTGTTCCCAATCGTTATCGGAATGCATGATAGCCAGGTCATCGGCATAGGCATACTTCTTAGAGACTGTAGTGGGTATGTCGCTAGTGTATATGTTGAACAGTAGCGGAGCCAAAACAGATCCCTGGGGCACGCCATTCTTGAGGCGGCGTAATCGGCTTTGCTGACCGTTGCTGGTCTTGAGTACGAAGCTGCGGTTGTGGACCAGCTCCATGATCATATCGACCATGTGCTTGTCTGGCAACAGGCGGAGCAGTTTGCAATTAAGGCCGCGGTGCCAGACTGTGTCGTAGGCAGCTGTAAGGTCTAGAAAAACAGCACCAGTCTTCTTTTTAGCTTCGAAGCTTTCCTCCAGATCTTGTGTGAGTAGAGTGACTTGATCAACAGTGGATCTTCCGCATCTGAAACCAGCCTGCTCCTGGGGGAGTTGTTGGTCGATGACTGGCTCTACACGGGCATGAATCAAGCGCTCAAAGATCTTAAATGGTGTGCAAAGCAGAGATATCGGACGGTAGCTCTTTGCTTCATCCAGAGGTTTGTTTGGCTTGGGGATAGCGATTACTGTCGCTTTTCTCCAGATTTTCGGAATCTTGAGCTGACGCAGACAGGTGTTAAGAAAGCTGCACAACCAGGACTTTAGCGTGGCTCCGGCATGAAGCAAAAACTCTGGGCAAAGGTGATCTGGGCCCGATGCTTTACCAGACTTCAGATGTTGAAGGGCCACAGACAGTTCTGCAATGGTGAAATCCCCAGACAGGTTGGCGTCCGGTCCGTTGGCCTTCCGCAATGCTGACAGTTCTTTGGTCACGAGTCGTGATGATTCGCGAGTTGATGTCGAGAAGGTTCCGTGTTTGACCAATTGCGAAGCTATGGCGTTTGCGGTAATGGGACATTTTGCCGGCAGAGTCGCCGACCTGCCAGTGAGTCGATTTATAGTGCTCCATGCTTTCCGGCTGGAATGTGTGAAGTCAATGGACTCCACCGCTTCTACCCAGCGATGTCGACGTTGCTCGTTGAGATGGGATAGCAATAAAGTGGCTGATGTCTCGGTACCCGGGGGTGCGGTAAGAAAGGCGCTGTAAAGGCGGTCGCATTCGCTGTACCAACACGGCGTGTAGGTCTTTCGATAGCCTCGTGGGATGCATTTTTAGCCGCTTCTATGAGAAGTTTACAGAATTCCTGGTACGCCTGATTTAAGTTGGTGTCGTTGGGTGTTGGAAGCATGTCCGTTTCATCGTTGGTGATCAGGGAAAAGCGTTTCCAGTCAGCCTTGCGAAAATTCCATCGCTTTACAGGCTTGCTAGTGACTGATGTTACGTATTTGCCTGTAGTGATCAGTGAAGGTCGATGTTGAGAGCGAGGAAATTTCGCTATCACGCGTCGCTCGGGAAGTGGCAAGCCACTGGCGGTTGCCGCAAATGCCAGGTCCGGGTTAGTTCCGGTGTTCCAGCGGGCAGAGTGGAAACTGCAGGCATCCTTTGGATGATAAAGTAGGGTGATACCGGCGTTGCTGGCCCAGTTGACAAGTTGTTCTCCGTCTGTGTTGCTTGATTTGTAACCCCACGTCGTGTGCTGGCAGTTAAAGTCACCGGCCTAGATACATGGGATTGGAAACACCGGGAAGGGCGAAGGTGACAATTGCGTTGGTGGCGGCTTGTACACATTCACGATGTGATTCCCGCAGACGTTGGTGCAGAGCCATTCGATCTCCGATGATGTTGAAGATTGGCTCTTATGCGTCCAGCTCAGGTTTTCTCGTACGAACGTGGTGAGGCCGTGTGTTCTGCTGGGGATAAATCCCGCTAGCACAAAATCTGGAAGTGTTAGCTTGTCCGATGTTGTCCGATGTGTTTCCTGAAGTAGGATTATCGAGACTTTGTTGGCTTTGGCAAGCTGCTCGATGATGTTAAGCTTGCATGAAGTGAGTCCTTCCACATTTAGCTGCATGATGTTGAACTCAAGACTATTACTACAAGGGATTCCCCGTAGAGGTTTTCTCGGTTTTGACATCCTGCTTTGAGGACAGTTCCTCCTAGAATTTGAACGGTAGTCCTTATGACAGCATCTGTTCGGCATTAGAGGTCGTCTTTGCGCAGAGGACTTAATGCCTTAACAGGAGGGGCCACGTGTAGGCTGCTGTCATCCCTCGCGCATACCTACATGGGTGTATTCGGATTCCGAAATACTGCGTAATTTTTGAGTGATAACGATTCGAATTATATTCAAATAAAGCGAATCAAGTATTCGTATTGAAAGTAGTTGCCCAACATACAACGACAAAATACATTTGCCAGAAGAGCTCTATAAACTTGATACAACGACAGGCTATACGAATAGTAATCCAATAAGCCCAAGTATTCATATTCATGAATATTTACGTTTGAATTAATAGTTTTAGGTATTCGCATTTGCGAACTGTACGATGGCAAAGACCGACAAGAGTTTGAATTGTATTCGTATAAAAGTGTTGGTGTTTTTGATTTTTCGAACTCCTACGTTGACAACGGCCGAATGCGAAAGACGAATTATCTAATGTCTGGTGGTCAAACAGAATAGCTGTGGTGTTGTTTGCCCCCTTAAGGACAAACAAACGAGTCAAGAGTTCGTTGTTATCGCTTGGTGGACGTCAGTGCATGGTACACGACCTTTGATGCTTGCACAAAATTGGTTCGCTCAATGCGTGTATAGATATGCGATGAGGTTATCTATCAACGCAAACAAATCTTTAGTTGCCGAGGGAAATTGTTAACATTTTTGTAGGTAAGTCGTTTCTGAACATTAAGTCGACCCAGTTTACTACAATCGCTAATTAAACTGTTTTGTATCGACAAAAAAATGAAACAAGAGTTCAATGGAACATAAAAACTAATACGGTAACCCTTACATTTCAAGAGACATTGCTAAGAAAAACCACAGCGATGCTCTGTAATATTTAACATAGCGAATTTCGGTACTGCATCTAACTTCTATTTCCCGACAGTGCGCCGTCGCCATCCGGCTGTGTATACTCCGAAATAACTTTGTCCTACAGGTTTACCGAACTTAGCACCATTGGTTGAAAGGTCGAAAAATTCCGCGAAAACTGAATGATGTGTCCATCTCTTGGGGTTGACAATACACAACATGCTAGAAAAAGACTTTGGCCTAAAGTTCATCATAACTAATAAGCCAATTTGGGAGAACATTTAGAGAACTTTGTGCTTACAAGACAATACGTAGCATGCGAGTTTGCGAAAACGTGTAAGGCTAAAGGAATTGAGACGCACAAGTGAGTTAGACACCGATGTTTTCCATTTAAAATTCAAAAATTCTGTCACGATTTACAACTCTTGACAGCACAAAAAGTTGTTATTAAACGCCCGCTTTCTACGCAGTACAAAACGTGCAAGGAAAACATTACGAATTCATACCTCAGGTGCATAGGCGCCGAGTAGGCGGTAGCGGGGTGGCGCCGCCACCTTGGGTTTGTTAAGCACGGTGGCGGCCACTGTGGATTTTTTGGTTTGTTTGTAGCAGTTTCATACGAAACATCGTAAATATGAGGAAAATCAGAAACGATTTTGCTTTTAAACAAGCGTGCTGGCGAAAAAGCAACAAAACCGGCCGAAACTGCAACCAGTATGGGATAGTGCCTTGTTTATGACGTCAATACACACAATTGTTGGCAGTGAATGTTTGACCATTATTGTGTACAATGCAATTGTACTGTAATAAATGGTTAATTTAAGGGATACAAGAGCAACAATTTGACGAAATATTTTCAAAAAGTTGCTGAACTTTTGGTTGCACGGATTAGTGACGTAATTATTTACGTCCGCCACCTTGCATTTTTGCAAAACTCGGCGCCTATGCTCAGGTGGTTTTATTATGGAGTTTTGACATTTGGGTAATAGCTTGCTCAATGCGGTATGAACAATTTTCATCAATACATACCTACCAGATTGTATATACGTCCCCGTTTTCGTCACTTGGAGGGAGCAGTGTTTGTTGTGTTTGTTGGTTGCACCGTGCTAAAAATCAGACTTTTTTGTTATTTTGTCAGATTGAATGCTTTAGTCTTATGTTTTGTATGTAATCATTAGCTTGCTTGTGTGTCATAGTTGTTTGTGTTTCTTTTATTAAAATCACTAGTTGGAGTAATCCAGTTGTCCCCAACCTTCTTCTAGCACAGGCACCTTTTATGAGTCATTACATCCGTTTTTTAATGCTGGTAAATGAATTTCGTAGAATGTTTCCAGACGCACGTATTAAGCAAAGGAGCTACATGCGACTTCGAACCCGCATGTTTTTAACTCCTCTAGAAATAAGGCCCCTGTTCTAGACACGTACATTGGGTTCTGTTTTTGTTGGATTTCCTAACGCGACTTTACTTAAAACCTGGTGTAAAAAATAGCGCCACTAAATATTATATCATTAAGATTATAATTAGTATAAAGTAAGTTACAGAATTATGCAAACTTATTAATAGTTACACACGATATACAGCGAGCTAAAGCACAAGCGCGGAATGTTCATTGGAGTTTGCTACACTATTAAATCTTACACTTTTTATACACTGAAGTAAAGCGGGGGAGTTTACACAGGAAAAATAAATGTTGTTACTACGAGGAAAACTAACGGTCAGCAATTTTTGAAAAGTAAAAGACATTTACTCGACAAAAGTAGTGGTCAGATTACACACGAACTGACACCAGTCGATAGGTGACCTAAAAAACCACACTAAATTTCAAAGTGCACTTTGCACTCAGCTGTACCTCAACGTATGTATAATTGCATACAAAGTTTTGTTTTTTACCAACCGTTCAGATCAGCTTACTTGGAATAGTTATATCAACCAAAAAACTGCGGTTGTAAATGCATAATGGGCTATACATATCCTGGTTGCGTCAGAAAAAAGAAAGAAATTACTTGTGCAGGATTTTGTGCCCATTCGGGCATTCTATCCATAAAATTGTAACTCACAAAATGTTAGACATGACACCAAAATTCACCCCATACAGTCATTCTCGGAAAAACCTCCTGGTGAAACTGGTTGATTTTCTCCCAGTCGACCATTTGTGCATCAACAGCAATGCCGAAAGAATCAACACACTTTTCATGTATTTTGTCGTTTCGCTCCATATTGGGGCAATTTTCTGCAAACTCTGACTTCACCTTCAAACTTATTTTTGTCATGAAATCCCTGTTTGTTCCTACGGCATACAAGTGCTGCAAACAAGAAAAACGTTAAGTGTTGCTTTTATGTAAAGAAAAAAAATTATGAAGATTAAAATAACGTTTTGTGGAGATAGTTAAATACACGCTAAATTAGGAAGTTACCCTGTACAAGCCATGTTTAACTTCCACGATTTCCAGGATAGCTTCCAACATTTGTTTCATCGACTCTTCCCTTTGCGCAATGAAGGAGTTGTCTGCCGAACTCAACCGCATCTTTTTCATAAACAAATGTCTTTCGTTTTCCACAAGACTATTTTCGTTTTTGAGAATACCATCAATTGCCAAAACCTGTGCCTCAATGACGTCTATTCGTTCTTTTTCCTTCATACAAAATATCTCTGTAATCCTGCAGACACAATTCTTAACACACAGTTGCTTTAAACACTGATATGCTTGAAAAGTAATAGTTCTGAAGTTAACTTACATTATCACGCTTCTTTCTGAAATACCGAAGATCCCACTCATTTTTGCACATGTCGTGGACAGTAGTATACAAGCTCCCTTGCATGGGTTGTGGAATTTGATCCAAAACTTGATCAATGAAGTTTTGTGGCATGTCTTTCCCATCAACTTCAACCTGCAAAGTCGTGTCATCACTAACTACTAGCAACTGGTTGTACTTCTTTCTACAAAAACGCAATACTCACATGTAAAGCGATTATTGCCTGCACTTTTGCAAAAGTTAACGGTGCAACGTCCCCTGACGCAATGGCCTAAACATAATAATTTTTCTTGACATGTACGAAAGTAAAGCACATAGTTGTTGGATCGAATAACCTACATTAGTTATGGAAAATCTCTCAGTGTATATATTTTTCACTTCCTCAATATAGGTTTTGAATTTCATCAAATTTGTTTCAACTACTGGCGATGTTGATTCAACTTGAAAATCTTCCACATGGAATTGCTTTTCAGCTCTTTTCGCTGCATTTTCAGTGAATGTTTGCATGTTTCTGGTCTTCATTCCTTTCTGTTCGAAACCAAAATGTAAGTTTTTGTACCAATCACATTACACAATAACGACCATTGGGCCTATACAATGTGATTTCAAAGTTGCCCCTTTTCGTTCTTCGAAACAAATTGGGTAAAAAATGTGTATTTTTGACATGTTAAAGAGATTTGCTTCAATGGTGCAAAGCTGCAGCGTCGGCATCACTATTGTTCTTATTTTACCCATCGCCACCAAGTGTCTA
>QLIY01001077.1:12338-22437 GCA_003260075.1 Phallusia mammillata | reverse complement strand
TCAATTTAATTAGGTTTGCTGCTAAATATGTTAAATTGAGGTACACTGAAATTCCAAGGGGGGGCAAGTGCCCCCTCTTGCCCCTACGTGGCGGCGCCCATGCTTAGTGCAGTTACTACTTAGCAAGAAACTACTACCAGCGTCCTAGCCGGAACGTAAGTTTCCGATTGTTAGCGCATAAACCTCCTTATTAAACCCTTGCGTCACAATTTGCGATTAGATAACAAGCGAATACAAGAGATTGAAGGCTCTCGTCTTTGAGATAACGACTACCTGTTATCACGCAGTGGTAAACGGAACGATTTTGGCCTATTTAATTTACGCACAACTTTTTGGGGGGGTCCGGACCCCCAACCCCCCCTTGGATACGTTGTCGTTTATCATTTCCATTGTGAAGTTTACTGGAGGTTAATAATTAATAAGCCCACACTTGTAATATGACATGACCATAAAAAGGGTTTTTGTTACGGCTATAATAGTTTCATTAGAAAAGTTAATTTGAAACCACAGTTTTTGGTGTGTACACGGAAATGCAGGTGATTTTGCACACAAAAATTAAGGCTTTAATCTAAACTTTGTGCATGCTTGTATAATGGCCCCTACAGGTGTAAACCTAAAATAAAACAATTAACTGAATGTAGATTTACTATAGTAAGTACGTTCTCAGACTATCAGACTTTTTGCACGGATTTTATTTAAAGAAAAAAATAATCACAATTTATAGGCTCGACTGTTTTCAAAGGGGAAACACTTCGGTGTTAAAACCTACAGGTATATTACATAAAGCTTTGTTTTTAATCAAAAAGGAAACCAAATATGGCAAAAATTTCACATCCATTATCAAACAGATTGCATTTACATCCCTGAATGAATATGAAAACATTGACCGATGTCATGGCTGCATCAAGCTTCTATAATATTTACATATATTTGTGTGATACATTCACGGATGAACCTAAAAGTGATAAATATAGTACATTCATGTTTATTTAGGTGGAACGTAGAACAAACAAGAAAATTATATCAAATCAAGTTTTTTTTTCTTCAAAAATTCCGTGAAATGAGATGGGTAAGTTGGTTTTCACCTGGAAAATTTATATAATCAGGTTATTTGAACAGTCTTCAAGTTTTATACTTCACATTAATAAAAACATGAACCATTGGTTTGTCTGTTTAATAATGTTTTTTTATTGCACACATGATACTTAGAAAGATTTATAAGGAGTAGCCAATTATTTTGTGACAACAATTCAACAGAACCTAACTTTATAATTATATACATTTTACTTGTCTGGGAATAAAGTAGTTTTATTCACAAAAAATGGCAGACCACTTGAACAAAACACTAATCAAATATATTTTTGGTTAGGTAAGTTCTGAACTTTACCTCTGCTCTGGCAAGTTCTTGAAATGTTTTGGCATCAAGAATTAACAAAAATACTGGTTTGTTATGATCCTTGTTTATAACAGTTGAAAGTATAATTCCATCATCTTCTTCTGTTGCTCCTGGCCTTTCGGCAAATACTGGCTCTGATGGAATGCAGCCCTAGATAAACAAGAAAAACACTAGAGACCATATGTATCCCCCGACAAGCTGGTGTTAGATAAACCCTCTATTCTATAATGTGTAATGTGTTGGGATAAGTTTGAGTGTATTGTTTTGTAGGTGATTGAAATTTGGTATTGCTTAAGCCATTGCATAGCCTTAATCATCTAGTCCAGGGGATGTTCTCTCAAATTGTCATTATAAAGGGATGTAGTTTGGACAAATGAATAAATTGCAATGCCATGTTGGAATTTATGCACACTGCATGGAAAATTTGAGTTATTAAGCATTATTCACACAAAATGGTTAATTTAAAACCTTCACCTCTTCCATCCAAGTGATTCCTGTTTTAGTCATATTGTCACATTTCATCAGGTGATCTTCACCATGTGGTGTGAACACTGACTGTGCATAGAAATACCTATATCACAAGTACTGTGCATAATCACTTAAAAAAATGAGACTGTTCGATGCAAAATACATTTGAAACCAGAAAGGTGGTTTTTCTATGTTTTTCAATTTTATTATTCTATGTCCTATTTACCAATTGACTATACACACCATCTGACCTACACACATTATTTTTTTGCAAGCAAAAACGAATGGGTCCCCCCACACACATATTTATGCTAATAGGTTATGGTACAAAAATGGTGAAATTGTTTTTAGATTCTTAAGGACAAATTAGTAGGAAGCATTAACCCAAAATTAGTTTTCATTGTTTTGTTTTTTTCACATATCCTTAAACTCATTAGACATACTATTTAAAGTTGCATACTAGTGGAACATGAGACATGCTCCCACAACTATGAAAGTTTTTTGATTTAAAGGGCTTAGTTCAACTGGATGAATGGTGTTTGTGGTGGTAAAAAGCTTGCATTTGTTAAACCATAATGCTGACATAAGCTCTGATGACTGATCTAATCACATCTAGTAGTCAATTGTCTAAATATAATTTTAATCTGTTTGGATTGACATTGTTTAATATTTGACTAGTTGTCTCAAAGGACCTCCTACAATCTCCATACTAACTGTGATAACTGGGTGAAATATTTTAACAGAGCCTGAATAAGATCAAATTGTACGATTTGTAGAATGTATTTTCAGATGTGTCTCAAGTTTTTTTTTTTACCTTCTACATTCCCCTGAAATAGATGAAAATTGTAAACAAAATCTGTTCATTTCACATAATACGTATTTGACAACTTGCATCTGTGGGGACAAAACAGGTGTGTGTGCAAACTTATTGTGTACTACGCAGGCTTTTTTGTATGTGTGTCGGGTGAAAATGAAACTAATGGCTGTCACAACCAAAACCAACAAAAACTTTATTTCACGCCTTAATACCTGTATTGCCGTCCGTTGAACTTGTAGTTGATACGGGGCAGCTCCAGAGTGCCACTAAACTCTTTCTTCAACAAACTTTCAGGAGTTAGAAAGATTGAGCCATCATTTTGCATTACACCAGTTGCTTCACATCCAACAATGTTCACCAGATTATGACCTGTAATGTTAAGGTTTGTGACGAGTCAAAACTGCTGAACTGATTGCGTTTATGGAATCAAGTGTTACATGTAACCTGCGCGTTTGATTAACTGCTGAATACAACAAAATATACGTAAACCAGTTGGGGCTTTTTAAAAACGGCATGCTCTGCAGAAACAGAATATGTCGGGGGGGGGGACAACCAAAACCAACAAAAACTTTATTTCACGCCTTTGTACCTGTATTGCCGTCCGTTGAACTTGTAGTTGATACGGGGCAGCTCCAGAGTGCCACTAAACTCTTTCTTCAACAAACTTTCAGGAGTTAGAAAGATTGAGCCATCATTTTGCATTACACCAGTTGCTTCACATCCAACAATGTTCACCAGATTATGACCTGTAATGTTAAGGTTTGTGACGAGTCAAAACTGCTGAACTGATTGCGTTTATGGAATCAAGTGTTACATGTAACCTGCGCGTTTGATTAACTGCTGAATACAACAAAATATACGTAAACCAGTTGGGGCTTTTTAAAAACGGCATGCTCTGCAGAAACAGAATATGTCATTGGCTTTTATGCCGCGGAACGTATCAGAGAGCATTAAGCAGTCATATTCATAAGCGTATTAATATTCGTGGTTTTAATATTTTTTCAAACGAGTGCCATTAATGGTTTGTTAATGCTTTGAAAAGTATTGTGTTAAAATTTTTCTGTTCAGCTTTGTTTGGATTGCGAGATATTGGGGTCTAAAGTGAACCCCAGGGGCCTTGCCTGGTTGCTGGAGCCTTTTTTTGCTGGTTGCCAGGATCGCGTGGGTTAATCTTTTACATCTCTTAGCAATGAAATTACCGATTGAGACATTTCGACCAGCAAGCTTTTATAGGAGTCAATACAGACCCTGTATACATACAATATCAATATTTGAAAGTAATATTTCGATGTAAATTTTGCACAGGTGAAACTTATGCCGANACCAGCAAGCTTTTATAGGAGTCAATACAGACCCTGTATACATACAATATCAATATTTGAAAGTAATATTTCGATGTAAATTTTGCACAGGTGAAACTTATGCCGAATCTAGTCTGACAAGACGAAACCCTAGCTGAAAATCCCGGCCCAACGTACAACCCTGCACCCGTACACAGTATTACCTTCCTCTGTTGAATCGGATATGTCTAGTGGCATGACGAAACGTAAGAACGTTGGAGTAATTTTGCTGGTAGTTTGTCCCTGTCTAATGTTATCTAAAATGCTGTAAAATATAATAGACCAGTCTGTTAGTTTTGTGCATTTGCAATGTCAAAACATCATTATAAATTTGGCATAGAAAGGCGAAACAGTACGTAAGATAAATTTGTATGTAGCTGTTTGCGGGGTGGTTTTAACGTTTCATTTTGCAATTTTAAAAACTAAAGTCGACTCAACATAGCTTTGATCTGTTGAAAAATGTAACATGGATGGTTTATCTGCCAACAAATACAGTTTATTATTAAATTTAGAAGGCCACTTACACTATGCCTTGTTGCAAATTTATTGGTTCCTTATGGCAACACATATCGACCAAAAGATATCTTTTGTCTTCAGTTGTCATCTCAAATCCGTTAATAAAGTGAAAGCAAAACCGACCTTCTGATGTAAATTTAATCGGAAGTTGATTTCCGGTTTTCTTGTCGACAACTAGAAACTGAAACAAAGTCACATAATATAAAAACTGTTACACCCGCCTTTTTAGACTCTTGAAACTGGGATACGACCAATCTTCATTTATTCGATCGTGACTATTTAACTGATTTTAAGACACAGTCTTAGGACAATGGAGTTCCCCCTGCATTCGACCGCCCAAAATCGCTCGTACATCATCTAAATACAGTCCGCGTTAAAGCTGACCAGACTTGTTGGGTTCGGGTTCGTGAAGAGTTTTTTTTAACAAACGGGCTTGGTTCGAAACTGACTTTACAGTCTTGTTTAAAAGCATGTTTAGTCCGTTGTATGTCATCCTAATTATATTCTGTACAGTCGTACTTTTTCTAGGATTTCATGTGGGCATGTTAATCAAACTTTCACGCCAAAACAGGCTTTTAAACAACGATTTGGGTTCAGGTTGGTACTTTCAGGTTCGGGCTTAAATTTCGGGCCCACTTATATCTCTGGTCTGAGTATACATCGCATCAACGATAACATTGGAGGGGCAATATGTATGGCTGCATTAATGCATTTTTGTCCCCAGTTAAAGGTTTTTGATGTTTCAAAATGGGCAGTTTTGTTTAAAAAAGTCAAAATGATTACGGAAACAGGTTTGAGTTTGCAGTGCTCGTTTTATGTTAATGTTTATTCTAATGGGTCTCAAGGTTATCCGTGTCACTACAAATTAGAAAGAGGTATACCACCGTCCTTAACCTCCCAAGCTCCTGGGCTTGTCAGGACCGAAGTCCTGGAAACTCCACACAGGTATCTTGCACTTCGGTTCGTTTGTTTATTACTTCTTGACGTTAGAAAGCGACACGCTGATATAAGCGAGCACAAGTCAAACAGAATGACCAGGCATTAAATCATGCACATGTGCTCTTGCGATGTTCTCTTGTACAATTCCCGTCCAATTACAGCGCGAGACAAGGTTAAAGCACATAAACACCAGATCACAAAGTCCCCCCCCCCCCCCCCCCCCCCCCCCCCCCCCCCCCCCCCCCCCCCCCCCCCCCCCCCCCCCCCCCCCCCCCAAAGTCCGAACATGATTTGTCAATACAGTTGGGTTTGGTTGCTACACAATTTAACTTCCTCGCAAGCTTTGAGCTAGCGAGCCAAAAACGAGCTATTTTGGTAAACAACTATTGCAAAGTTTGCACAAATTATGTCGCAATCGCTACAAGTTAACTTTAGCATTAGATACTCGATTACCGCGGTACTTTTTAAAAAGGTAGTAGGCCTACAGCCGTATAGCCAAATAGGTATCTTGAATTTGTTTTGTTTCTGAACCTGCATATTAGTTTATGACGACAAACCAACTTAAAAACACAGCTACAAACATTTTTAGGTCGTTATTGACATTAAGGTTGTTGCTTTTTTACTTGATCGTTTTTTTATCAACACTTAAAATGTATCAGAATGCGACAGGCCTATTAAAGGCGTCATACTGAATTAGCCGGTCACCAAGCATTCTCATTGTTTCTAGCCTACGTCTTGCCATTTGGTGAATGCTGAATGCTTCAATGGGCCTGGCGTACTGTGATTTTTATATGAGTGTACCGTGATCGCTTGTCTGCATAGACGCTTCAGGGCTGATTTCAGTCATAAAACTATCTTAATACTTACCACCGATTGTCGTTTCATGTCGTTTGTAATGGAACCAGATGTCGGTTGCCACATTATCCTCTTCCATTGTGACTTTAGCACGTCGATTCTTGCTGGTTGGTCGTGTATCACTATGTAGTTGGGAGTCAGAGCAAAACTGCAGAATTAAAATTAGCCAAACCTTTTTTACATAAGGATGCTTTTGGGTTTAAACCAGTAAATTCCTAACCATTTTGCAGCAAAGTGCTCCTTTTTTAAACAATGTGTGAATTCCTATGTTACATCATGATCTAACTGAAGACGAACTAAGTTTTGTTTACTTGTGTCGACATTTATTGGGTCACATGGACATATCTTATGTCACAGATCGTTAGAAAAGTCTTTAATAAGGGGTCGAATAGAAATATTAGTGGATCATGGCTTGTGTGCAGATAGTTGATCACTTAGCCCACCATAAAGTTGTCAAAAGCGTTCTTTTTATTGTCAAAGCGTCGCTTTCTTATATCGTGCATATGTTGTGGGAAAAATCCTAATTCGTGTGTTTAATGTCACCTGTGGAAATAGGTCGGTTGTAGTGGGGTATCAACCTCAATTTTTGAGTGAATTTCCAGGTCCTGCATTGGATCTTGTTTGCTGAAGCTACTAGCTGGAACCCTCACTACGTTGTAAAAAGATTTGCGGCCGAAGGTTAGACCCAGATTGTAGAAATCGCCATTGGTATCTGTGAACATTTGATGATTATGACTTCTATTGAATAATGTTGTTGTGTTGTTTGGGATGCCTGACTGGTATCATATGGAAAAGTGAAATTTTTAATCAATTGCTGTTTGGTCTTGCCTTGAGATGGAATGTTTTTACAAAGAAGAAACTGGTTGTATTTATCTAAAGTCATCCTGTTTGCCAAAGTCGCATACCCACTACCACAGGAAAGCTTACCGTAATGCGGATGTGCGGTGCTATAATGTACGTTTAAAATATCCGGAAAAGCAATAGAGTTTTTCGTTTTCAACTTCTCTGCGTCGAATCTGACCATGTGCCCTCCATCAGTGATAGCATAATGTGCGTTTCCCATACTTGCAACGTTCACATTGCAGTTGTCTTGGTATGGGCTTGTGGTTAATATCGTGAAAAATCTAAAACCGAAGAAATTTCGTTGTAAGTACAAAATGCCATGATGTAGGCTTATTTTGAAACAAAAGAAAAACAGTGGAATGAGGGAATTTCGTAACGGCAGAAGTTTGCTACTGTTAAATACTGTTAAACTTAAAAAGCAAAAACTGTACCCCGAAAAATATCACTCTACGGATTTATTATACAATTTATTTAGACACTTATTTCCCGAAGGTAATATTTTTAAGCCAGTACCACGTTTGCGAAGACATAATTTAAGTTTGAAACGATAGTTACTAATTTCCTTCATTCATAATGTTGACTCTACCTGTCAGCTTAAATACGCCACGAAACAGCTAGACGTTTTGTTCACTAACCTTGAACCCCCCCCCCCCCCCCCCCCCCCCCCCCCCCCCCCCCCCCCCCCCCCCCCCCCCCCCCCCCCCCCCCCCCCCCCCCCCCCCCCCCCCCCCCCCCCAATACGGTTGTGTTCTTTGTTTGTCTTGTACAAGTTTGACTCGATAAACCTCCCTGTGTACGTCACCCAACCGCCACTGATAGTAAATCTGTAACGAAAAGGTTCGAGTAAGTTATAACGCACAGCAGACAAAGGCAGAAACAACATGTTTGTCACGAACGCGAATCCGGCCTAAACGTGACACAACCCAAAACAAAAACAGTTGCAACCTAACACCCAGACCATTTTTGAACACAATTGTTAGATTGCCTTCAAATTACGTTTTTAAAATCTTTTGTTGCATGAGTTTTCGACGCAAAAACATTTAACGCAGTTTTTAGTGACAAATGCATTTCGCACGTTTTAAAGATCTCTTCATAACAAAGCGATACAACAGATGTCAAACCGAGTTTCCTGACATGTATTCAAACATGCAGTAATCCATCAAAATCGTCTGCGTAATGCCCCACAACACATAGGGCTGTGGGTTTATATTTATATTGTGGTAATTCGTTTTGTTTAATAGACTCACTTGTGCACGAACGCATGGCCGTCAAATAGATGATTAAACTGGTCAGATCCAACTTCAAACTCTCCTGGACCATTTCTCAGAACTTCGCCTTCAAGCCAGTGAGGTATTTGTCCTAAAAATACTTACTTATTATGTGTTTTTTATTGATAGTCCGTGATTGAGCAAAATCAATGCCTTGTGTCCCAATGACTTGTGCATTGTAACTTACCCAAATTATTTGGCTTTTAAATTATCGTGATCCTGTTGGAAAGAATAATTGTCTTGTTCCGGGAAACAAGCGGCTAAAACACGTTTAACAGATCTTCTCTAGTTGGGAGATGGACAAATAGCCCCCCCCCCCCCCCCCCCCCCCCCCCCCCCCCCCCCCCCCCCCCCCCCAAAATGTCAACAAACCCCGTACACTACACGTACTTCCTTACTTGCACGACATTTTACGTAACCAACGCTCATCTAGCCAACGGATTAAATTTGAAATACACTTTTAAAAATCATTAAACTTGTTTACACTCTTATATATTGTTTCATTTTGAAAATGAGCTACACTTTGCACATTGTTTAATTTTAAGTCTTGACTTTATTTCAAAACAACCTTAATTCAAACTTAACGCAGATTGATTATATTTATGGATTGTTCTGGGGTATACTGTTTGTTTGTTTAGTTTGGAAATGTACGCCTGCGTAATTGCCTGAAAATGATGACACTGATCTTTTTATGCAAACATAGCATTTCAGAGCTGATAGTATTTGTGCTGGTTCGGCTAACAACACGTCTGCAATGACCAAACCCCCCCCCCCTGAAATTTTGTTGATACATTATGCCTGGCAGCAACAGTATATTCACTACATTAGTGTGTTTAACAGTATGACGGCGTTGGTCGGTCAGGCACTCACGGTGTCGTTTTGCCTTCTGTTTATCAGCAAACTCTTCCCACCTGAAGTGGTCTTACTGTTCGATTGTTTTGCGTTTTCTATTGAAAATGGCTGTTTCTCTAATTGTACTTCGCCACGAAGATGCAAACTATTTACTTTTTGAAGTATAACCCAACGAGGTAAATTCAGCCTGTTTGTCTATGTAACATACCCAATAAAAGCAAAACTTACCGTAATGCGGATGAGCGGTGCTATAATGTACGTTTACAATATCCGGAAAAGCAATGGAGTTTTTGGTTTTCAGTTTCTCTACGTCGAATCTGACCACGTGCCCCCCATCAGTGATGGCATAATGTGCGTTTCCCAGACTTGCGACGTTCACATTGCAGTTGTCTTGGTATGGGCTTGTGGTTAATATCGTGTAAAATCTAAAACCAGAGAAATTTCGTTGGAAGCACAAAATGCATGGTGTAGGCTCATTTTGAAACAAAACAAAAACAATGGAATGGGGGGTTTCGTAACAGCAAAAGTTTAACTGTTAAAGTTGGCACAACCTTAAACCCCCCAAAATATTACCCTTTTGAATTTGTGATACAATTTATTCTTATTTTCGAACCGGACGTACCCCGCCAGGCTCGTGTGGTCGGTTGCGATCCTACTGCAGGACATACCCAAAACGGAATTCAACCACAATTCAAATAACAGGACACTTGACTCGATAACCTACGGTTTTTTCGGTGTCCTTGCTGTTTACGTATCCGTTCAACAATGGAACTGTAATGATGAAGTGACTATGGAAATAAAATTT
>QLIY01001077.1:0-10773 GCA_003260075.1 Phallusia mammillata | reverse complement strand
AAACATGTTACGGTCGCTTTTACAAGCATTGCAGTATATATTTGATGGAAATCTGTTGGTATGCGTGTTGATATATTGCCAGTCAGCAGATTACGCTGTTGCTGCCTTTTCAGACATCCACCCCTTTTTAGACATCCCTTTTCAGACATCACTGTAAAACCTCATCTAGTGTTACAACATGTCACTGATAATAGCTATCTTTCTTGAATTCGACTGGTACATGTTTCAACTATGCGGTCGTCAGCGAATGTATCAGCAATACTTCAGCCCCCCCCCCGTGTCTTTTATAGTAAAGGCGACTGATATGCACAAAATTTGCTTTTTTTGCTTTCTTAGCAAGATAAAAAGTCCGAATAAAATGTTTGTGGAAGTAATTTTTAATTTATTTATTTTCGTTCGATAGTCAAGAGGTCGTTTATTCATTGTTGTTGGTACCTTCAGATTAACAGTTATATGTCTTAGTTAACAGTATATGTGTTATAATCAGTTAATAACGTTGCTTGTTTGAACTTTATTTTGACGGAAGCAAAGTATAAATGAGTCTAATTGGTTTCTAGACTATTTTTAAAAACGTGAAAATGTTGGGCTTTATTAACAGCATAGGTATGTATTAAAGCCCAAGTTTTAATTTTTTTCAAACTGTCATCCTACAAAAACAAAACTTGCAAACGTCGTCAAAATCTTATGGATGTTTAATATCAACCTCTGCAGCCATCAGGCCAAATTTGGCCTGGAACTCTTAAATGTTTTTTCAGTTACATGCAATAGTTTTTTAAGCCGCCTTGTTACCTGCAGGTACCTTGATTGTTTTAATTAGCGATATTAACAGTTTATGTGGATTAATTTTAAGCCGTTGAAATATTGTTAACATACTTGTGAGCACACCGCAGAGTTATGGGAAAGTTTAAGTTTAAACAAAACGAGCTGAAACTCGGTCTGGGTTTACACTCTGTGTCGTAATTTCACTTCGTTGATTCTAACTTCGGGTTTCTATTTGTGCCCGATTATAACAGCAGTTCGGGTTTGGAACCAAATTTTGCTTCAACGTGTCGCATGAATAAAAATTCCACATGCTGGTACGGTCGCTTTTACAAGCATTGCATATACTTGATGGAAATCTGTTGGTATGCGTGTTGATATATTGCCAGTCAGCAGATTACGCTGTTGCTGCCTTTTCACACATCCACTCCTGTTCACTGTAAAACCTTATCTAGTGTTACAACATGTCACTGATAATAGCTATCTTTCCTGGCATCAGACTGGTGCATGTTTCAACTATGTAAGTATTTGCGAAAGCGGTATCATTGGGAACTGCTGTTCAATTGTCATAGATTTGGAGAAATGCGCAAATTTAGAATTTTGTTGTTCGTTGCAACGACCCTTGGGTTCTTTGTTTTAACCGAATCATCTGCTAATGCCCCCCCCCCATGTTTTTTTTTCACCAAGCGAAATAAACTCAACTCAACTCAACTCAATAGCGATGTTATTGGGAACTGGAGTTCAAGTGTCATACATTTGGAGAAATGCACAACTTTAGAATTTTGTTGTTTGTTACAACGACCTTTGGGTTCTTTGTTTTAACCGAATCATCTGCTAATAAAGTTGACGGGGTCGCTCCGTTTTGGACAAATGCGAAGAGAATGAGAAATACATTTTTGACAGTTACTGAAGGAAGCAAAGCAAAATTTATTTGTCCCCCCCCCCCTCCGTTTTGGACAAATGCGAAGAGAATGAGAAATACATATTTGACAGTTACTGAAGGAAGCAAAGCAAAATTTATTTGTGCAGATGGAGGAAAACCGCTACGTGTTAACTGGTATAAAAACGGAAGCCTCTTAAAGTCAAAAGTCACAAAGAGTTGGGGGTTCCAGATTTCGTCGCAACAAGCAGATATTGATCCTGCGTTCAGTGGTCGTATCAGATGAAGGCCGTTACCAATGCGTTGCGACCAATCAATTCGGCTCTGCTACTTATACTCGCCAACTGCAAGTTATGGGGCATATTTCATACCGGCCAATAATTGAGTTTCAAGAACCAGTCAACAAAACTGCCTATGTTGGAGAAAACGTCCAGTTTAAATTCAAAATCATAAGTGAGGGAAGAGGCTTCCAGTGGCTAAAACACATTGAAGTAAATGGCAGCAAAATTCACCTGGAAACCAACACGCCAACTACTGAAAACGTAAAACTACTGAAAAAGTCAAAATTTCAAAATTTTGGATTTGATTGGCAAAGCTATATTGTGAAGAATGTGACTTTAGCTGATTCTGGAAAGTACACTTATCTAGCTTTTAATGCTAGGGGTATGTCGCAGTTAAGTGCTTGGTTGACTGTTATCAGGAAACCTCAGTCAAATCAAACCCAAAGCACGGTTTTATCCGAGTAATTTGTATTTAGTTCGTTGCTTGGAATTTATGTGTCGTATTTCTTGTGTTTTCATGGGCGTGTGATTTGTCGCTTGTGTTGAAATGCAACGCTTGCAACGTATTTGTATTAAAATGCTACACTTAATATGAAAAAGGGTTGTCTTCGTGAAAGTCCGAATTAGCGAATCTAAGATTTAAAAATACGGAACTAATATTTGGCTTGGGGTGGTACTAAACCTTAAGGTATTTTCTAAAAAGTTAAATCAGACCACTTGGTTTTGCTCTTTGACAAATCTGTCCTATTATTTTCCAAACGCATTGACCTCTCCATAATGAAACATTAAGTTCATAAACGTAAGCCTACATGAAAAGGCAATCAGACTATATTGACAACCTCGTGTTTAGTGGTTCCCAACCTGGATTTTGCAGATCCAAAATATCATTGAGATTATTCCATGATACCCGTGTACATGAGAATCAACACCTAAACATAAACTTGTTCAACGGTTCCGCCCCCCCCCCCATTATTCCATGATACCCGTGTACATGAGAATCAACACCTAAACATAAATTTGTTCAACGGTTCCGCACCTCCCCCCCCCCAAAACCGTTGGTTATCGAGTCAAGTGTCCCGTTATTTGAATGATGCGTTTCCAACCTACAGAAAGTTTGGAAACCACTTCTCACACCATGTATCTTTTTTGAACTGCAAGTCTGACAGCGCTAGCAAATCAGCTAGTCTTTTTTAATTAAGTATCTTTGCAGCCAACGAAAAATACAAATACACAATTATTGCAGATTTAAGGCCAATCAAACAATACTACTATTTTTTGGTTGGCAGATTTTCCATCAGGTTTTGCCAGAACTTGTATCTTTCTCCCAACAGATCTTTGCCCTCGCCAAAAGGCATTTTGAACACGAGGTGGCGCTTGCCGCTGCTTCTGTAACTTGGCCATTTCGCGGCGCTCTGTGGACCATTGGGATTCCTGCAATTAATAACATAATTAACAACAAACAACATACAGACATATAAGTACCTTGATCGGGATTCGTCCCATAAAAATACTTTGATCGGAAGTTAATTCGAACCCCGTGAAAAAAAAATAATAACAATTATTAGCACCAACACAGCACTGGGCGTAAAATCTATTAAAAGTGTTGGAGATGTAAGTTATTAATACTCACATGTCGCTGAACCACAACATGTTTTTAAAGTCTTCACAAATATGTTTACATTTTAACATTGGTTGCAGCGCCTAACTGGGCAGTATATTTATAGTTTGAAACATTAAATGTATATTTAAAAAATAATAAAACATTTCACATTGAGAGTCTCTTTTACTATGGATTCTATCTGTTGCAAGCGGGCCCACAGTTTAAAAATCACAGAATCTTTTCTGTTGTCTTGCCATACAGATACACTTTTTGCTTTAAAACAACACATTTTTTTCAGGTAGTAAACTTAATGCAAATTTCGGTTACAATGCAGACGTGTATAAAATTTAAACTATAATGTGCTCACCCAGTTTTAGCAAAGTTGCAGATAAACGACATCCACTGTTTGGACAGATCCTTTTCGTCTTGAGTGAATTTTAATTCTCTAGCCGAGCGCCCGTTGCCAAATGGCAGACCAAAAGTAAACAGAGTATCGTCGACATGATCAGCTTCACAAAATTCCACTTTTTTGCCGATTGGTTTGCTATATGCTTCGTCATGGTGAATTCGTAATTGCTGAGTCATGTAATAGAAGTAAGTGGGATAACCAGCATCTGTGCAAAAACTTATGACATTAAATAAACGTTATTTACTAAGTACTTTTTAAATCCTAGCTACAAGTTTTTGAAAACAGTTTTATGCAGCGACCCACCATATGCCCAATATATCTGTTGGCAGCCATGCATTAATACAAAAACATTTTCGTGTTTAGCTTTTAAAGCTAAAATTTTACATTTTACGCGTCCAGTTTGTATCCTTTATTTACAGCTTTTGGCTTCGTGGAAAAACGGCTGGTTAAGTTAGAGCTTTAACGTAAAGGTTGTGACCCTATGAAATTGTCGCAAATATTTTACTTACTATTTCAGCCTATTTCATTTTACTTACTGTAGTATTTTAAATCGAAATACAGAAACCGGACTTGCTTGACTAAGAAGACTAACACGTTATCCGTCCACCATATAATAATAAAAAATAGCAAGCTATGCGTTGTAGAGGTACGAACGGAAGCTACTCTAATATTTCAACCTGAATGGGCGATTGCTTGCTCAATACTCGGCATGACAAAGATCAGATCAGAATTCATGTCAGCCGAAATTTTACTTAATTTGTATTTGTCATCGGGAGAAATCGTTTTCATCATTTCGTTCTCGACTAATGCAAGTACCTCGTCCAGCTTGTTGGGCTAAAAAAATAAAGTGTTTTACTTTGTTTTTAACATCAGTTGTCATGAAGTTCCTGTATTGTTTTGGATTTTTACCAAGTTACAAAGGCTGGTTGTATTACTACTATAGAACCTCCTTTCCTAAACGCTAAAGTACTCGGATAAGAACATGCCGATATATCAAAATAAAGCCTCATATCCAATTACCAGTTAGCACATTTTAAACAGTTAGTGTCCATTATCGTTTGATACAGGTACTACTACTAAAACGTTTTGTCCTTTACTAATTAGCAGTACTAAGCTTACTTGACATATTTTGCACTAATTATCTTTACAAAGTTTCCTAACGCAACATCTATGTCAAAAAAGGCACCTACTTGTCATACTTCACAAAATAAAACAATGTAAATGCATTAATTTGAAACCAAAAAGTTACTTACTTGAATTTCATCAGCAAAGGGTAATGTATTTTTCATTAACGTCTTAGATTGCTTCTCCGTCAAATCTCCCGAGAAAAAGGCTTCAGGAAATCCCGTGGCCATAATTCCGCACACTTCTGTGTTGGTGCACCCGATAATATAGGGAACCGGAGCAAAGTCACCTTTTGTCAGTAGATCTCTGGGATGCATGGGTAAGAAATTGCCATCAACCACTGGCGTGTAGTCAACCAGTTGTTGAAACTGTGAACAAGTTGTTAGTTAACATGGGACCAAACCACCAAGATGATGGCCAATGTTTAGCGCAACCGCCTTATGTTCACGATGATGCTGTGGGCTCTCATCTTGTATCGTGTGTTTTCCTGAACAAGAAATTTGCACGGTTGCTCGTAACCCTGTGAAACCTGTCCGGTTTCACTAAATTGAAGTAACCAGTTCCCTAAGTAAAAAAATCTAATAAAAAAGGATTCAACAAACTCGCAATAAAACAAGCAGCTCGGCAGCAGACTTATTGTGAGCGGCACTTGCTCACCCAACGAAGATAAAATGAAAAAAACGTCAAACTTGCGTTAAACACGCTACAAAAGAATTCATTTATCTTGTAAGTCACAACAAATACATAACTATGAAAAAAATCGAAAAAAACTTATGACGAGCGAACAAACATGCTTTAAAACGCGTTTGCACAATTCTTAAAACACAGAAAGTTGTGAAACATAGCCATAGCCCTGAAAAATTTGTAAAAAGTACAATCACCGGATTGTCGTAATTTTTCACTCCTTGTTCTTGGGCTTTGACAATCGTTTCAGCGGTAAGTGACCTTAACTTTGCAAGAATCACTTCTGGATCTTTATCTTTGATTCCAAGTTCTTTCAGTAAATGACTGTTGCTGACGTCATTGTTTTCCTTTGTTGCCACTTGAAGTGAAATAAAAATGTTACTAATTTTAACTTGGGGCAATAGTTGATTGTTTTCACTAAATTATTTTGTTGTTTCGAAATGTTTGGCCAAATATGACCTCTCTGCTCTCTGTTGATGGTCCTTTTATGATTCTTTTAAGTTTGCCCCGAGCGAAACACACCAAACAGCACATATGTTGTAGTTTTTTAGTAGCATAAAGTTCTAAAACTTACAGGAGAAATTGGCGACTCCACTATGGCTGATGGCGCGATGAAACAAACCACGTGACAAGGGAGATAACACGTGACTGCTGACCGAGAATCCACCAGCACTCAAACCAAATATGGTAACGTTTTTAGGGTCTCCCCCGAATGCGAGAATGTTGTCCCTTGTCCATCTGTAAATGTTTATGTTGTCTTTAGCAACACTTTAACGTAACGCTTGCTTAATATCTTTTGATTAAGTTTTACACCAGAGATGTAAGCGGCCCGAACCAGGCTCAAACTAGATTTATTGTTGAAACTATGCACGATTGGTAAGTTTAGCAATGTAGAATAACGACACAAAACAGGCCAAGTGTGAGGTCAAGCCAGATTTAATCAAACTTGGTCTGATAGCGGAATTTGACCCGGAAAGGCCAGACCGACCAACAACACCGCAATGCAAACATAACTATCATTAAACAAAGTTTATTTTGTATATGTGCGTGTGTCTGCAAATGCTTGTTATTCATTATCATGAGTTTTCGAATCCAAGATTTTAGGGTACCAACTTTTTGCAGAACTTTAGCAAATCATAAGAGGCATTACTGGTGTGACAAATGGTTACCAATCACAAAACAGCACGGTTTTAACAGAGCCTAACACTTACTCCATTGCCTTGTTTTTGATCAAATGTGTAGGCTAAGTCTTTATCGGTGGTTGAAAAGTTAAACAAAAACTTCATTCAGGAAGTACTTACTCCATTGCTTTGTTTTGATCCAATAATCCCATATTCCCTGGACAAGAACTCTCCTTCCCAAAGCTTATAAATCCGAATGCACTTAACCTGTATTGCGGAACAACCAAAACGACATCTTGCAAACCACATAAGCTCTGGCCATGGCAACCAACACTACCACCAATTGCATATCCACCACCGTGGAACCATATCAGCACCTGGTTTAAGCTGAATTGTAATTTTCGGTGGTGCCTTGTTTTGGTAATTTTTATTTACTTATCGTGGTATTTTTTACGCCTCACTTGCACACGGAATTCCTAGTCGCATAACGATGTTTTGTTTGTTTCTCGAGGCCAAATATGTTCCCATTAAGTTTTAGCAGCTAGAGCAGTACCAATATGCATTACTTAGCTTAGTTTCGTTAAGTCTCTTCAGTAAGAAAGCATTCCGTTTTTGTACAAACTTTCATCTCCCCCACTTTAACATAAAATTCGGATGTTTTCAACCGGGTAAATTTATCTCCAACGCATTAATTTGCCATGATTCGTGGATAAATAGAGGTAGGTGGAATAGTGTCAAAAGATACTTGGGAATAAAAATTTTATACCTACTAAGAGGTAAACATGAGAAATATGTTTTTAAAACGCCACATTATCGCTAGCCAGCATGCGTCTAATAAGCATTTACCAAATATCAGCACCTAACATTTATCGCATGGTGCATGTTTCAGTACATAGAGCCTATAACGTTTTTACAATTCAGATTCAACACTTACTGGCAGTTTAGCATCGTCCTTGGGTTTCGGAGTAAATACATTTAAGTAAAGACAGTCTTCATCAAAATATTGTGCTTTTTCATCTGCTATTAAATAGCTGACGAGATATTTCTCCACTTTTCCTGTAAAGTCTGTGCTTTGCATCGGGGCGGGAGGATATTTCGTCCCGTCTCTGATTCCTTCCCATGGTTCGGCACTGCAGTAAATATTTAGTTTAAATATAACACCACAATGTAGATTATGTTTTCCATATTTTCCAAACGATGTGCGAAAAGCAGTCATTTCAGGTTGTGTAAGAGCTTCTCAACCCCAAGTCGCCTTTTGTTTTGTTTGGTTACCGTGTAGTGCAGGGGTTCTTAACCAAGGGTACGTGCACCCCTTGGTGGTACGAAGCACCAAAGCAGGGGGTACGACATGTAGGGTAAAATTATACGCTATTTGGGCCTATTCGTGAATAATGCGTAACAAGTGACTTTGTTATATGTCTAGAACGTTTTTTTTTTACTACTTACAATACTGTTTTAATGCATGCATTCAACACGTAGATAGGGGGGTACGAGAAAATTTCATGAAAGTTCAAAGGGTACGAGCGCTAAAAAGGTTAAGAAACACTGGTGTAGTGTACAAGCCTTTGTATAATTAGGCCACTGTACTACATTGTGGTCAAATACAGCAACAAATTTGGCCGGTCAAACCTATCATAGCATTTCTTTGGTGCTGTAACCTAGCTACGCTCACTTGTCTACCAAATGTCTAGCCACCAGATGTACTGACAAGATCCTACAGATCAACACAGTGTGCATCGTTTACAGCTAATTTGCATTATAGTTGCTGTTTGTATATTCTATAAAATGCACCTTCTAATACGTGCTCCCAGTTTTGCCCTGTAATGAAGCGTTTTAAAGTGAACGTTACTTTTGTGGTGCCCGAAATCGAAGATCGCCAACTGGTGGTTTGGCAAACGGGATTCCTACATATCCGTAAACTTGCTGAGCTTCTGGACATTTCGCTTTGGCCAATGCAAATCCACTCACTTTCCCAAGTGGTGTTGAAACAACTGGACAATCTGACATGGTAGGGTTTATGTTTACAGTCCTGCACAACGTAAATGACAAAAATAACATAAATGTACTAAAACAGTGCGGTAGCTGAGTGTTTCGTAACCAAGTATAAATGAACTACCTAGCACTAAGCCCTGATACTTCATACGGCATAACTTTATGCACAGATACCTTAAACCTAAGTCAAGCCCCTAAACAAATCACGAACACTAATAACTTTTGCACACAAAAGTAAGGTGTGGGCTGGTAACTAATACAGCTGGCACGCTTAACTGCAAGAATATTTAGCCTGAAAGTTAAACGAACTCAATTACAATGGCCTTGCTTTACAGCAGCAGCTAGACTTTCGGTAAACAGTCTTGTTGATTCGAGGGCCGCGCAAGTGCTGAATATCGTTTTATTGTTGACTTACCGCCAATGCAACCTTGCCTAAACTCGCCGATGCATGCAAAAATATATGAGACAATCCCCGCTCTCTAAATTTTATTGTTTTGTACATTAGCAGAAATTACACCAAAACTTACGAAATCTTTAAGCTATAAGTTGTAGGCTATATTAAGCGTTTCGTAACAAAATTAGCAAGCTTACATAAAAATGCAGAAGCTCATGCTTAAGTAGGCATAGCACATCTTCAGTTTAAATTTTTTAATACAACTTAGCTTAATACGATTTAGCAGGCCAAATATTCTTGTGACAACTTTTTTTTACATGAAAACATTAAATACTGGAGTCGCAAAAAACAACTCTAAATGTGTATATATCTTTATCGGTGGTTGAAAAGTTAAACAAAAACTTTTTTCATGGAGTCGAACCGCTTGTCATGTGGGTTCAGGTTCGGTTCGGGTTAACTTTGTTTTGTTTTTAGGGGTTCGGGTTCGGTTCAGGTGTTTAAAAATGTATATTTTTGGTTCGGGTTTTGTTTCAGTTTGGGCAAATTATCCGGTCCAAACCGGTTTGCGTTTTCAAACCGGTTCAAATTTTCATTCGTTTAAATTTAATTCTAGCCTTATAAAACTCCAAAAGAATTTCGACCGTGCACTGTTCTTTTTACGCCCTAAGGTGTTTTTTTTTCACGCCCTGTAAATGAAAAAATCACTAAATTTAAACAGACTGCATTTTTTTACTGGTTCGGTTCCGGTTCAGGTACAACGCCAAACAAAATATGGAGCTCAATTTCGGTTCGGGATTTTAGAAAATCGTAATTAGCGATTCGGGTTCGGTTGGGGTTTAATGACATTAACCGCTAAAACCGGCTCGGAGTTCAGGTTCCGTTCCGGTTCGACTCCCTGACGATAAAATTTGATTGAATCTGTGTGAAATAGCAAATGTTTTGGCAGGGTTAAGTTTCGACTCCCTGACTTCGACGATAACTTTTCATTGAATCTGTGTAAAAATAGAAAAAGTTTTGGCAGGGTTACATTTTGAAAGTGCGTTGGGAAGAATCTGCGAAGACAATTTTCAGCAAATTAAGGTTGGTGTTAGTGCTTAAAATTCAATAAACTATCAAACATAAACGTTTAAGTATGTCACCCTGAACGTTTCAATTCATTATTATATTACCTTTAGTTAAGTTGACTGGTTATGGTTTTGAAGTACCGCACTTGCAACATAATTTGCTAAATGTGAAACCATTTTCAGTAAATCATAGAAATTGTTCTCAAAAATTTTGTAACCGACAAAAAGTTAAATGAGGAATGAATGAAGCAACAGTAGTTTAAGACATAAAAAATATTTTTTGGGTAATTTGTAAATTACCAAATACATTTAGTGTTGGATTTGATATAATACAGGCAATACCCAATGAACTTTGCTAAAACAAATCAATTAATAGGCCATATGCGTTGATTCCCAGGGTGGCAGCCTGGCAGGGGTGGCACGCCCCAGTCTGCAGAGTGTGGCAGCGGCACGCGCGATTATTT
>QLIY01001076.1:0-55409 GCA_003260075.1 Phallusia mammillata | reverse complement strand
GTAGCGCGTTCAGACATTTCTGTTAGCGCCTTATGATACGGTGTAGCTGCAGTGCGTTCGTACATCATCCACCAATGGTGCCCTCCACTTTTTTGCGCTCTATAACGTTTTAACGTTGCGCAGCTATTACCGGCTTGGTGATTGTTTTAATGCATTTGTGTTACTATGTTGTCTTTCACCAAGCGAAATAAACTCAACTTAACTCATCTAAATGTTTAAATTGCTTAACTCATATGTTTTCTATTTTCAACATTGATTGAACTTCCCAATCCGGACCACTATGAGTTTCAACATGTGCTTGTGCACCAAAACGCAATCAAATATAAAACAGACTTGTTTTTATTTAAGCTTCAAACGAAATGTTATTGTGTAAAGCAAATGTAAACATCTAAAAAAGTAAAGCTTTGCTTTGCTTATCTGTGTTCATAATACTTATGCAGGAAAGTTTTGGTTGGGCAAAAGTATTTAAGCCAAATCCTTTTTTTTGGGTATTTCGTTTTCAACTTTCATCAACGCCACATTCCCCCCCCCCCCCTTATCTGTGTTCATAATACTTATGCAGGAAAGTTTTGGTTGGGCAAAGTATTTAAGCCAAATCCTTTTTTTCGGTATTTCGTTTTCAACTTTCATCAACGCCACATTCATGAATGTGCACGTGTCAGGGTTTGACGCCATGTGATGTCGGTTGCCCAACACATTACAAATGTCAAGAGAGCAAGAAATGCCCTCAACTCAACTGCTTAATCTTAACAAACAGAAAAAATTGTGCTTTGTTGCAACGACGGCGCCGATCTTTGTTATTGCTGTTAAGATGGTTCGTGTGATGAAAGGTGAGTTTAGAAATTCCACCATCTCTATTTTAATTCCTCCAATCCACCTAAAAATTACTTTATCTGCTGTGAAGGTTGTTTGAAAAACAGCTATTGTCTTAACAACGGGTGACCCCCCCCCCGACGTCGGTTGCCCAACACATTACAAATGTCAGAAGAGCAAGAAATGCCCTCAACTGCATCTTTACAAACAGAAGAATTTGTGATTGTTGCAACTACAGCGCCGATCTTTGTTATTTCCCTAAAGCCGGTTTCTGTGATGTGAGGTGAGTTTGAAAAACATAAATATTCCACCATCTCTGTTTTAATTCCACCAATCTACCTAAGTATCATTTTTTTGCTTTAAAAGTTGTTTGAAAAACAGATATTGTCTTAACAACATTTTAATTGCAATTCAATTTTGTATACTTTAATTCATTTTGCAACTTACCAACTTAAAAAAAACATAACATGAACATGTTGTTGGGTAACTGCTTGTTCTTTAGAATTTTTGAAATTTCTCAATTTAACCTTTTTAAAATTTGTTTTAAAAAGAAATTTAGAATTTCCTGGTGTGTCGTTCAACCAAGAAAGATGCTCTCAATGCCTTGATGATAATGTTGGTGCCATGTCATTGAGTTTGTGATGGAATAATCAACTGTGCAGACTTATTGGATGAGTGCTTGTGTAAAACCAAGTTTCAGATATTTGCAATCATGTGAAACTTTGAACAAAAGGTGAAAGTTTTTATGTTAATAACTTTGTATTAGAGTGCAAATAGAAAATCTACTTTAATTTACACATAATCTAATGTTTCACAATGTAAATCTACTTAAGTTTCTAAAAATATAAAAACCCTGTAGTTGAACTACCTTGCCCTAAATATGAACTTGTTTTTAGAAAAAAGTATACCTTAAAGTTGCCGTACAGTCATAGGGTGTTGATTCTTGGGTTGTCAAGCCATTACAAAAAAATATTAATGCTGGCACCCTAGAACTTCAGTTGATCTATATTTATATTGGTTGATTCTATTGTGTGTTTCCTTTTATTAATGCACTCCTTTCTACAGTTCGATGCTGTAATGTGTGAGCTCACATATCTAATATAAATTATACCTGACGAACTGCAACAACCATATGTTGCTTTGCAAAATTTTATAAGTAAATTAATTTTGTTGTCTGTACCTAACATTTACATTAATGTTTTTTTTTTTAAATTAATCCATTTTTTACAGATAATAACACGCCCCAGAATCAGATGTTCACCTTTTTGATGCTTTAAATCAGTGCCCATCGCATCAGAAACAGATTATGACGTCATAACTATCAAACAAGCTGAATAATGTCACTTTGAAGCTTGTCACATCCCAGTTAAGCAAGTTTGTGAGTAATGCTTGGGTTTATGCACTGACAATATTGATATTAACAAGTTATGAACCTTAACGCGTATGTGTCATTTGGTGAAGCCAAATAGACCCATAAAACAACACTTGGCTTTAACATAGTTTTGCCACCCCCACAAGAAGATATATACTAAAAAATCAACACCTATGCCTAAAAACTGTTCTTGTGTAATCATAACTGATAAAGAGTATTGTTATTCATTCATCAAACTGGTCAAAACCGGTCACAAATAGACAAGTGTGTAAAACGTTTGAGACACCGATATTTCTAAACATATTTGTTGGTACAAAAGTGTTTGTTTTGAAATGTGTAACAAGCCATGCATAAGAGTGTTTGGATTGTGTTTTTTTGTTAAATGTATCTACAAAAAGCACAAACTTAACCTAACTAGAAACTAAATAGTTGCATAAAACAGTCATTTTGTATAGTGTACCCCCCCCCCTTTTATTAATGCTCTTTTTTTTACAGTTGGTTTTCATTAAGCATGTGCATAGCATGCAACTTGAACTTTTTTTTTAATTACACAATTGGAAAAAACATATTGTGCTACTCACACCAGATCTTAGTTCGGTTTGTATAATATCTCTTTGGTAAAATAAGTCCTTGCACCACAAATATTTTAAAACAATTTAGTGCAAAGTCGGAAAACAAACCTGTTGTTATACTTGGGATAAACTCAGATTGACCGCTGTAATGTCTTAGGTCACATATCTAATGTAAATTATACCTGTCAAAACTGCAACAAACATATTTTGCTTTGCAAAATTTTATGAGCAAATTAATTTGAGTTGTCTGACATTTACATTAATGTTTTTTTTTTGAAAACTTTTCAACCAATTCACTTCATTGCAGGTAATAACACGCCCCAGAACCAGATGTTTACCTTTTCGATGCCTCCAATCAGTGCCCATTGCATCACAAACAGATTATGACGTCATAACTATCAAACAAGCTGGATGATGTGACTTTGAAGATTGTCACATCCCAGTTAAGCAAGTTGGTGAGTAATACATGTATATATTTGTGCAATGACAGTATTGGTGATGACAAGTTATGACCTTAATGTGCATGTGGCATTTTGTGAAGCCAAAAAGATCCCATAAAAAAACAAAGTTTTGCCGACCCACACAAGACCCCCCCCCCATATGCTAAAAAATCAACGCCTATGTCTATAAACTGTTCTTGTGTAATCGTAACTGATAAAAGGACATTGATGTTCATTCATTAAACTGGTCAAGACCCCGATATTTCCAAACATATTTGTTGGTACAAAAGTGTTTGTTTTAAAATGTGTGACAAGCCATGCAAAAGAGTGTTTGGATTGTGTTTTTTTGTTAAATGTATCTACAATAAGCACAAACTTAACCTAACTAGAAACTAAATAGTTGCATGAAACAGTCATTTTGTATGGTGTGTTAAAAATATTTTACGGAGGGTTAATGATTTCTGTTTTTGTAGAGTCCATCTGACATATGGGCCGTACCGTGCTGTGCTTCTCGATGCATGGGACAAATATAACAGCACAAAGACACCAGAAAATTAGAAGCCTGTTTTGTCAAACTCAAACCAGCATTATGTTTTATTTAAAAGGGATTAACATTGAATACATTGTAAGTATCATGTTTATTTCATTGTAATTCCCCCCCCCCCCCCCCCCCCCCCCCCCCCCCCCAATTAGAAGCCTGTTTTGTCAAACGCAAACCAGCTTTATGTTTTATTTGAAAGGGATTGACATTGAATGCATTGTAATCCATGGCTTTTTAAGCTGCTGTTGTCAATCAAGAGTGGCCTGTAATTGAGAGCAACATATAGTTAAAAAAATGTTCTTTTACATACCAGTCGTTGTCCACCCTTTGCAAGTGTAAGGGGGGGTTAGGAGTGGCATTCTATGCAATGGGATCGAAGACTGTAGATTAAACGAACTTGGGGTTGCAATTCGCGCCAAGTGGGGAGTTCCCCCAGGGTTTCCACCAGATGAGTGCAATGCTAAATGTCCGGATGTGCCAGGGAAATTCAACTGCATGATTCTCCCCCCCCCCGTAATTGAGAGCAACATATAGTTGAAAAAAATCTTTTCTTTTAGATACCAGTCGTTGTCCTCCCTTTGCAAGTGTAAGAGGGGTTAGGAGTGGCGTTCTGTGCAACGGAATTGAAGACTGTGGCTTAAACAGACCAGGGGTTGCAATTCGCGCCAAGTGGGCAATTCCCCCAGGGTTTCCACCAGATGAGTGCAATGCTAAATGTCCGGATGTGCCGGGAAAATTCAACTGCACAATTCCTTTAGCAAGTGCTGTGAGTGTGGCACCATTCCCCCCCCCCCCCCCCCCCCCCCCCCCCCCCCCCCCCCCCCCCCCCCCCCCCCCCCCCCTGTAAAAAAAATGTAGTTTGGTATAATAGTGGTTCCTGTTTCTTGTGGGTCCTTGAACTCCATGCAGAGGCCACTGACGTAAAAGTGGCTATCAATTTTATTGTAAAGAAATGTAAATCTCAACCACAACATAATTTTAGATAAATGCAAAACCTGGTCAATTACACAAAAGACATTTTTGTTATGCTGGTTTAAAATGTTACCACTTGGAGTAGTTAAATTAAATCTTTTGAGAAGAATTTTCCATATAGGTAAAACTAAAATAAATCTCTGTTTTACGCGTTTACAGACTGTCATAGCAATGGTTATAAGCAGTAGTGGAATTCACATCTTTTGCCAGCCGGTTCAATCACAAAAGTCATGTTTTTCAGCCTGTTCGGTTGCGAAAAGTAATACTAACTGGTTCGCTGATCTAATAAAATTTCGTGAGACGGCTTTATAGAACCTGTGTGAACCCACTGAATCCCACCACTGGTTATAAGGTCAGAGGTTCTATGCTCTGCTTTTAGATTTAAAAATGGTTTGTTTAACTATAAGTAATACTGATTTTGTTTTCTTGTGAAGTTTAATTGAAATTAACCCACCCAATAAACATTTAAAGTTTTTAAAAAAATGCTTTTATGTTTTGGTGTTGACTGGTTTCCTGAAAGTTACTTTAGTAATTACATAATTTATCAGATTTTCTTGTCAGAGTGGAAATTTGGTCAGTATTCCAAACAGCCAAGTGTGTGACGGCTATGAAAACTGTGATAATGGAATGGGTGAGAGCAAGACATTGTGTCAGGCATCAGAAAGATTTTACTGTAAAAATCAAAGGACAAAAGGTAAGGGGCTGAAAACATTGATGGAAAAGCATTAGGTAAACTGTGGAAGTATACATACAAACTGCAAATGTTGTGTTTGGTTGAGCACCATGCATCTCACGTTAAAGCTCAGTCCTCCGCCTAGCATGCTTGTTGTATTGCGACAGCACAAACATTCCAAATTCCACTCTAGTTTTGTAGCTTTTTTAGGTCCTATATGTCACTAGCAGTGTATTAAGCTGTACAGGCCTTAAGGCTTTAAAAAGTAATTTTTGTTCTTAGATACCACTTTGACATAGTTTCGCATGTTAGCAGGGCATAATTATGCAAATTTAATGCTCGGGTCAGTTTGTGCAACTGCTCGGCTGAGCACCAAGATTAAAAATAGGGATGCTTAGTACCGAATACTTTGTTTCTGGCTCAGCTAAGCCTATCCCTAAAGTTTATGTTGTAATATAATGTGTTAAATATCTTAGGTGTGTTGAAAGTATTTTACTTAGGGTCAATACAGTCCCCCCCCCCCTTGTAATATAATGTGTTAAAAATCTTAGGTGTGTTGAAAGTATTTTACTAGGGTCAATACATTTCTATGTTTTGTAGAGTCCATCTGATATATGAGCCATAACCCCCCCCCCCCGTGTCAGGCATCAGAAAGATTTTACTGTAAATCTCTCAAAGGACAAAAAGTAAGGGACTGAAAACATTGATGGAAAAGCATTAAGTAAACTGTGGAAGTATACATAATGCCTCCTCTTTTGGGCCAAAACCGCCCCCCCCCCGCAAGACATTGTGTCAGGCATCAGAAAGATTTTACTGTAAATCTCTCTTAAGGACAAAAGGTAAGGGACCGAAAACATTGATTAGCTAAACTGTGGAAGTATACATAATGCCTTTTCTTTTTGGCCAAAACCACAAATGTTGTGTTTGGTTGAGCACCATGCATCTCACGTTAATGCTCAGTGCTTCGCCTAGCATGCTTGGTGTATTGTGACGTCACAAACATTCCAAATTCCACTCTAGTTTTGTAGCTTTTCTAGGTCCCTTATGTCACTAGCAGTGTATTAAGCTGTACAGGCCCTGGAAGTAGGCGTTTCAACCATCTAAGGCTTTGAAAAATCATTTTTGTTCTTAGATACCATTTCAGACACTAGTTTCGTATGTCAGCCGGGCATGAATATGTAAATTTAATGCTCGGGTCAGTTTGTGCAACTGCCCGATGGAGCACCAAGCATTAATAACAGGGTTGCTTAGTACCGAGTACTTAGTTTCTGGCTCAGCTAAGCCTATCCTTAAAGTTTATGTTGTAATATAATGTGTTAAAAATCTTAGGTGTGTTGAAAGTATTTTACCTAGGGTCAATAAATTCTTGTATTTGTAGAGTCCATCTGACATATGGGCCATACCTAGCTGTGCTTCTCGATGCATGGGACAAATATAACAGCACAAAGACGTCAGAAAATGATCGGCCATTTTTGCCAGACCCAAACCAGCTTTATGTTTTGTTTAAATTTGCTGATGGCGGAATTGACAACGAACATTTTAAGTTCAATAATGCATCCCAGGTGTTGTATTTATTTATTATAAAAGCTACCAGCATTTGATAAGCGATTTACCTACTGTGTTTTTCCCCCCCCCCTGCCAGACCCAAACCAGCATTATGTTTTGTTTGAATTTGCTGATGGTGAAATTGACATCGAACATTTTAAGTTTAATAATGCATCCCAGGTGTTGTATTTATTCTTTTGTAATCCACACTAGCAAAGCTACCAGCTTTTTGATAAGCCTTTATTGAACTGCTAAGGTTTCACATTTTTCTGTCTTTAATGCCCAGTTGTGGCATCGAACAGGTTGGTGAGGTATGACCCCCCCCCCTCCACACTAGCAAAGCTACCAGCTTTTTGATAAGCCTTTATTGAACTGTTAAGGTTTCATATTTTTCTGTCTTTAATGCCCAGTTGTGGCATCGAACAGGTTTGTTAGGTTTGACTTTTCAGCTTGTGGCTCCCAGCAAACAGAAGTGTCAAAGGCTGGCTACATTAGCTTATACGACTGATCTCTCATCACTAGCTGCACTGATACATTGTCAGTTGAAAGAGTGTGCACTGTCTGCAGCTTGTCACATACTTTGACTATCAAAGTAACAAGTGAAAAAAACTCAATACAATTTTTTCAGTCGCTTTCAGCTTTGAAGCAGACCATCAGTGGGTTAGCAGTGGCCGAGCACCCCCCCCCCTTCTGTCTTTATAGGCCAGTTGTGGCATCACACAGGTTGGTGAGACATTGCTTTTTTAGCTTGCTGCTCCCAACCAACAAACAGGAGTACTGTGAGGTTTCTACATTATCTAACATGGCCAATCTGTTGTCACCAGCTGCACTGAGACCTCGTTGGTCGAAGTGGTGTGCATTGTCTGCAGCTTATCACACACTTTCACTGGCATGGATGGGATAAAATCGCAAACATTCTGTTCATTCTGTTTTGTCGAGCACCGAGCATCTCATGTTAATGCTTGGTGCTTGGCCAAGCTCGCTTGGTTCATTATGACATTACAAACATTACCAATGCTTTGCTAGTTTTGTAGCTTTTCGAAGTCCTTTTGTCAGCTTTCCAAATACCAGCGATGTATTAAACTGTACAGGCCCCAGAAGTATGCGTTTTTTCACCATCTAACGCTTTTACAACAAATCTTTTTGTTCTTCGATACCTTTTCAAACACCAGTTAAGTACGTTAGCATGGTTAAATATGCATATTTTAATACCTGGGTTAGTTTGTGTGACTGCTAGTCCGAGCACTGTGTATTAAAAACAGTGATGCTCCGTACCAAGTACTCGGGTTCTGGCTCAGGTTGGCCCATCCCTAGTGTTTGGTATTTCAATCTAAGCTGGAAATGCGATAAACTTATGGTTTGCACCAAAATACAAAACACGCTGCTTTCTCTGCTTATTATTGATATCTACTGGCACGAACCACTATTATTCCCCCCCCCCTTGTGTGACTGCTAGTCCGAGCACTGTGTATTAAAAACAGTGATGCTCAGTACCAAGTACTCAGGTTCTGGCTCATGTTGCCCCCCCCCCTTACTCTGAATGGGGCAGATTACAGTTCAGAAACAAGCGGGATTTCAATAAGAATAATTGACTTCACTTTGTCACGGATGACCAAAGGTATTGTGTATAGTATTTCAATCTAAGCGGGAAATGCAATAAACTTATTGTTTGCACTAACAAAACTGCATGCAGTTGATATATTTCACTCATTTTTTGTCTGTATTGTGCTGTTTTATTTACTTAATGCAAAAATGCTAGCGACTGTCTTAACTGCATGTGGTAAGTTACCCCATTAAATCAAATAGTGGAATCACATTTAAACTGCCCTGACTTTTTTGAATTGAAATTTAAAGACTCAAGATGTCCTGTAAGACAATTATTTGTTTGTTGTTGTTTCAAGGTGGGATTTCCCTGTACCAAGATTTATCAAATGATGAAGAATTGTTCACTGTTGATTCAAATGTGGATTATCAGTTTGAAATATACAGAATGATGCGGGATGAATTGGGAAATGATTGGTCGCTTTTTTGACCAAGAACTAATGTTTTATGGATCCACTACCTCATTGATAAGTTGGCCCCCCCCCCTTCACTGGGGTAACATCCTTGTGCAGAAGATTGAAACAAAATCTTTCATTTTCACTCTGAATGGGGCAGATTACAGTTCAGAAACAAGCGGGATTTCAACTAGAATAATTGACTTCACTTTGTCGCGGATGACCAAAGGTATTGTGTATAGTATTTCAACCTAAGCTGGAAATACGTTAAACTTGTGATTTGCACCAAAATACTGCATGTAGTTGATGTATTTCACAAGTTCTTTCAGTGTTGTGCTAACGGTTACTTTTTTAATACGCTTGATGCAAAAATGGTAGCGATTATCTAACTGCGAGTGGTAAGTTACCCCCTTAAATTAAATAGTGGATTCACATTTAAATTGTCCTGACTGCATTAAATTGGAACGAAAAGACCAGAGATGTCCTGTTGAACAATTATTTGTTTGTTGTTGTTTCAAGGTGGGATTTCCTTGTACCAAGACTTGTCAAATGACGGGGAATTGTTCAACGCCGATTCAAGTGTGGATTATCAGTTTGAAATATACAGAATGATGCGAGATGAATTGGGAAATGATTGGTCGCTTTTTCGACCCAGAACTAATGTTTTATGGATCCACTACCTCATTGATAAGTTAATCAACCAGGTGTGTTGGATTTTATGGAATTCATTAGTCGGATAAAAACCTTAACTCCATCTTAAATCTCTGACTTTGCAACCCTGTTACTCTGTATCTACGGGGCAATTTGCTCTGGTCACTTGTTTAGAGACAAATAAATGGTTGGCTAAACAGAATGCAGTTGGTGTTATCCCATTTAATCTATTATTTTGCTGTAAAGATAAACTATGACATTTTTTGTGAATGTTTTCAGGTCCATTATAAATCGAAGCAAAATCCACCGGCAGTCGATTCAAACAATGCCGCAACTCTCGAAAACAATTTTAACATTCGCCTCTGGTCAGGAGATTGTGGAAAAAAGTTCACTTTTCAACAGATGACATGTCTGCCACTTATCTCAATGTTATCACTGTGCTTTTAGTGATTTGTGTAATCGCTGTGACTAAATTTATGATTGTGATATTACTTGTTCTTGTTGCATGGTAATGTTTTGTATCTCCTCCTGTTGGTGGATTTAAACTCTGCGCAACAGGCCATGAATCAGTTAGCCCCCCCCCCTCTGGTTCAATATTTTTATGAATTGTTGAAAAATTATACTTGTAACTTTAAGATGTTGTACCTTTCAACCATAAACAAATTTTTATATGTTGTTGACATTGATGAAAAGAAGGGAAATGCTCAAGGTCAGTTTTCCTGAACAACTGGTCGACATAATTTCAAAAACTGTGACATATATATTCTGCTACATTGATCTGTTGTTGTGTATTTTAGTCAAAGACATTATTTAAGTCTGCTTTATCAGCACAACAAGTCACAAACTAAAGATAAATGCATTAGACATATATATGTGCTGTTGGCATGGTGACAGTTGACTACTTTAATTGGGTTCAGTCATGCCAGGAAAATACATCAACAAAAATAGAAAACTTAGTTGGTTTTATTTGTGCTCTTCAAGCTGCAGGTGTCGAAAGAACCCGATTTCAAAGCAAAGAAACAAAACATGCAAACGCAGAAATAATATGCAATTTGAAAAAAATCAAGAGGATTTGGTTTGTAAACAACAAATGTATAAGCAAGTATTATTTAAAAATTAATGGCAGGCAACAAAGTATCAGGGAAAACAAAACTAAAGATAAATGCATTAGTCATACACTTGTGCTGTTGGCTATTTTAATTAGATTATGTCATGCCAGGATAAAACTTAGTTGGTTTTATTTGTGCTTTTTAAGCTGCATGTGTCAAAAGAACCTGAGGTTGCCCCTGATTTTTTGTGGTCAACAGAATAGCAGATTTGCGGGAGATAAAGTTAACATTTTGCCACATAAGGTACAGTAGAAATTTGAAACAAGGCATCAATCTGTTACAAAATCATGACTTTTCCCCCCCCCCGTAACTTCAAGATGTTATACCTTTCAACCATAAAGAAATTTTTTATGTTGTTGACATTGATGAAAAGAAGGGGAATGCTCAAGGTCAGTTTTCCTGAACAACTGGTCGACATAATTTCAAAAACTGTGACATATTCGGCTACATTGATCTGTTGTGTGTTTTGGTCCAAGCAAGTTATAAATAACAAAAGTAACTATTTAAATCTACTTTATTGGCACAAAAAGCCACAAACTAAAGATAAATGCATTAGACATACATATGTGCTGTTGGCATGGTGACAGTTGACTTTAATTGAGTTCAGTCATGCCAGGAAAATACATCCACAAAAATAGAAAACTTAGTTGGTTTTATTTGTGCTCTTCAAGCTGCAGGTGTCGAAAGAACCCGATTTCAAAGCAAAGAAACAAAACATGCAAACGCAGAAATAATATGCAATTAGAAAAAAATCAAGAGGATTTGGTTTGTAAACAACAAATATACAAGTATTTTTCAAAAATTAATGGCGGGCAACAAAATATCGGGGAAAACAAAACTAAAGATAAATGCATTAGTCATACACTTGTGCTGTTGGCATGGTGACAGTTGGCTACTTTAGTTAGATTATGTCATGCCAGGATAAAACTTAGTTGGTTTTATTTGTGCTTTTTAAGCTGCAAGTGTCAAAAGAACCTGAGGTTGCCCCTGATTTTTTTGTGGTCAACAGAATAGCAGATTTGCGGGGGATAAAGTTAACATTTTGCCACATAAGGTACAGTAGAAATTTGAAACATGGCATCAATCTGTCACAAAATCATGACTTTGTCAGTAAATTCAGTTGAAGTGGTGAAAGTTTAACTTATTACACAGCGCTTCTTTGGCTTTTGTGCAACCTCATGTGGCCTCTCAACACTGCTTGCTGCAGTTGCTTGTGGTATGTCTGGAATACCAGCAATCTTGCGGTTCTACAGAATAACAACATATTTTTAACACTTACATACCACCAAGTTCAGTGCAAAATAATCAGACTCTTCAATGTTCATTATTTATGATTGTTCAACCCAAGTTTCATGTTGTACTGTTTTCAAATGACTAACTGTGTGACATGGCAAGAATACAGTTGAGTCATTACTAAAAAAACAAACAAATTATGTGTTTTAATTTAACTAAAAAAATCCAGCACTGAATTTTTTTTTTAAACCCCAGCACAAAACCAGCAACATATTGTTCTTTATTGCCATACAACCAAATGCTGCATCTATGCATCAAACAAGAAAATATCCCCCCCCCCTAACTTATTACACAGCGCTTCTTTGGCTTTTGTCTGTCTGGAAGACCCCAAATGTGGCGATCCTGAAAAGTAACAATATATTTTAACACTTACATACCACCAAGTTCAGTGCAAAATAATCTTATGTTCGTTATTTATGATTGTTCATCCAAAATTACATATTGTAGTGATTTCAAGAGTGACAGATATAGGTTATAGCAAGAATACATTTGATCCATTACCAAAAACAACAAATTCTGTGTTTTAATTCCAGTAAAAAATTTTCAGTAATGAATTTGTTTTTTAAACTTCAGTACAGAAGCAGAAACATATTCTTGTTTAATGGCATGCAGCCAAATGCCTTGTTCAAGACTACGTCTATGCATTGAACAAGAAAATATCTTGTTTATTACCTAATAATAATATAATCCTTTCGATTACGGTACTGCAGTAGTTTTCTTGCAAAATGATTGTTATGTTTTCTCACTTTGCACTTGTGAAAGAAAACAAATGAATAAATTCAACTCACAAGTTTGCGGTTGGCTTTTTGCAAAGCTTCTGCCCCAACTAGTGTGATATCACAATCTGTAACATGAAGGTTTTTAACTTTTTCCAAACAAGTGGCCAGAGCAATTGCCCCCTCATCACCAAACTTGTTGTCAGAGAGACTCAAATAAACCATCCGTAAACATAAAAAAGTTTTATCAGTTTTTTTAGATTGTTGAGGTAAATGTCGCTTGTGACATGGCCCCCCCCCCTCAAACAAGTGGCCAGAGCAATTGCCCCCTCATCACCAAACTTGTTGTTATTGAGACTCAAATAAAACATCTGTAAACATAAAAAAGTTTTATCAGTTTTTTTAGCTTGTTGAGGTAAATGTCGCTTGTGAGATGCAAATTACACAACATGTTTTTTTACAATCTTAAAAACAAAACAACAAATGTTGCTATTGAAACAGCATGTTTCACACTAAAATACTGGCTTGTTTGTTTCTGGTTAGGATTTTTAAAACTGTGAATTTTGTACCTAAATGCAACAAATAATGTGTAAAAAAGGAAAAAGTAAGATACAAAAGTGTTAACCTGGAACAAAGTAAATATTATTCGGGATTGACTAAAAAATGCATTGTGACTGTTTCAACTCAACTACTGCATATGTAGGCTATGGTAAATCAGGGCCGAAAATAAAAAAATTTTGAACTGTGAAATATACTTAGTCACATTAGGTTCTCACATTAAGCAGTGTTAAAAAATTTGTGAATATAAACTTCCAAACCTAAATAATTTACAAAACATTTTTACTGCAACATTAGTTGAGTGGTCAATATAATCCCTATAGTGGTGAGGTTAGTGGTTTAAACCCAGCTTGGACATTTTTAAGTCACCTCACAAAAACATACACCTAAAATTCTGCTGTGTTCAAATATAAGTTTGCAACTCACTGAGTGGTCCATGTTGAGGATGGCAGCAATCAATGCTCGCAAGCAAGTGATGGTCAAATTGCAATCATTCAACCACAGTTGACGGATGTTGTAAACACAAGATGACACATGATTGACACCAATCAACCCAATGTTGTTTTCTCCCAGAATGAGTGAATTCATCTGTAAACAAATCAGAATGAAAGTTGAAGTGAAAGGTACAAAGATAAGGAAAAGCAACACAAGTGTTTTTTGTGAAATTTGCAAACTTCCAGTTTTCCACATGTTATGACACAGTAACATGATGTAAGCTTATGTTACTGGATTCTTTTGTAACCTTTGTGTAACCAGGTTTAGTCAATCACTGATTATTAGTGAAAAAAAGTTTTGCCAATAAACTCTGCCTTGTGATTTAATATTTTACCAAATAGTACATCTTGTGTGTATGTGCAACATCTTGTTAATCACAATTAAAAAAAAACAAATTTAGCAGAAAAGCCTGCAACAGTTAATAAAAAATAAACTTATTATCAGCAAAGCCTTTATTTTGCTGAGGATTGAAAAAGTAACAAAATAGTTTGGGCATTAGTAGCTTACTGGTTTTTGCCGCTTGCTGATTTCATGGCACAGTTGTTCAAGACCATCACCTGTGACTGAACATTGTTTCAACCACATCCTATCAAGTTTATGGATGCCCGGTGCAAAACTGTCCAAAGCTTTCTTGGATATCACATTATAACTCAAGTTCAGCAAACTCATCTACAAAACACCAACATGCATCTGTTACCTGGAATATATCTGTAACATTTTATTTGTGTTGAAATACTTTAAATAGACAATGGTTGAACAATGCCAATTGTTATTGCATGACACTCACAATTGTTTTTCATTGTCTTTGTCACAACAGTACTGTCATGTAACAAACATAATACATAGATATTAGGAGCTAAATTATTATATTTCAAACAAGTTGAAAGTTACAAACAATAAACTGATAAATTTTGGAAAACTTTATGTTGATTATGTTGTGATAAAAATTACTTGTTTTTAACTATTTTACAACTTATTACATAAAACCCAACAAATTTCTATAATAGTTTGGATGTTAAAAAGTAAAAACAACAAACTTACAATTGTATCTCGCTTTGCTGTGGCTTCAGCTATTGCAATGAAATCATCTTCTTGCAAGTTGCATTGTACAAGCTGTAATACCTGCATCAAGTGGATGGATTTGACCAGATACTTCCCAACACCATTGAGGTTGTTGTAAGACAAGTCAAGAAAACGCAACTGTAAGACACAAATATAAAATTATTTGGTAAAACACTATTGTCATGTATCTTTGCATCTTGAATACATTAAATCATTGCTCAGATGGAAAAACAAAATTCAGCCATCAATATCCTGCAAACTACAAAATTACATACATGGATGTTGTGTTGTGTGATGACACCAACCAGATTTTCCACCATAGGAATTGTGAAACCACAAGTCTGTAGTTTCAGTTCAGTCATGCCGGGAAGAAGCTCCAAGATAATCTCAAAATCCACTGATAAGTCAACTTTCTCCAAATGCAACTTTGGGATCTGACAAAAAATATTTAAGTGCATTAGGCTGATAACGATAAAAACAGGCCAAAACTAAAGCACAAACTATGCCCTTTCTTTTAATATTGTTTTAGCATATTTACTACTGCTAGGTTTTTGCAGCTGTGTCCTGTGCTTTAGTTATACATAATGATAATATCATGTTATGTGTGGTGCATATAAGCAACATGCAATGTACAAAATTACTGCTTTATATTAATATTCTCTGAAATCACAACAACATTACTGTTGCCTATACATTATAATAAAACATTTTTAAGTCAAAAAAAATTAAATGTTTTACTGTGTGTGTGGATTGCTGAATGGTGCTCAGTAATGTATGTAGACCCCGTCCAGTAAAAGTGGATGGATTAAGCCAATGCCCCACATTAAGTATGTGAGATTCTTCAGCAGCTGATAGGACATGATAGAAACTCATTACTTGGTGGGGAAGAAAATCTCCTGATAGTAACAATGGGTTGGGAAGGGAATTGGCAACAGCCTTGGTTAAATCATCATCTTTGGCCTCATTTGCCCAACTGCATATGTTGGAAAGTGTCGAATCTTTTTCTCTTGATTCAAACTTGTTTAATTGTAAAGCTGATTCTATGATGTCATCATAATATTCCGCTGCAGTAACAGGAATATCAGAAGGTAACTCACTCAAAAGTGGTAAAAGCTTCCTGGCTTGTGTTTTTACAAATTTTTCCTTATTTTTTATCTCCTGGGCATCTGAAAATAATATTTTCAGTTTTTCTTGAACTTTTTGATGACAGAATCCAAATAGAAAGCGGACAACCACCTCCCAGGAACTTTGTTGAAATATCTGTTGAATCTTGGAAGAGAATTCCTCATATGATGCAAACACCATGAGATGAAGTGCAGCCAAAAACTCCTGCCATGTGGCATGAATGAAGAAAAATGTTTTTTCCCCATCCAAAACCAACATACCATGTTGATGTTTAGCATAAGCACACATGAATGGCTCAATAGATTTCATTTCTATGCCATGTGTCACAAAATCTTGGCTGGGAAATGAAAACTGACGATGTTCAACTGCATTAAAAGCCAGTTTGGTTAGTTGCTTTAAATGCTTCCTATCGGTGTGAAATTTTGGGTTTTTCTGCCATTGCTTAAGTTGATTCAGAAATACATCAGAAATTGACAAAACTGGTTTGTTTGACTCCAGGTTGTCAACAAAGTATGGAATGATCAAACTTGCAAAGATTGGAATAAACAACAATGCAGATACATTGGGTTGTTTTTCCAACTCATCTTGGACATCCTTTTGTTGCTCTTCAGTTTTTGAATACTGTTTGCAAAGAAGATTCTGAGATTCTATGCTCAGACCTAAAACTTGTAGCAAAAATACTGGCTTGCATTCTGGGTTAAAGTTTAGAAAAGCATTTGGTCGGGAAGCAATCAACTTTTTCGCATTGGGAAGTAAGCGACAGTTCAGCAGATTCATCAGGATATGGTAAGCTTTTTCCTTTTCATAAAGTGACATGCCATGTGGGTGTTTGGAAAAATCACCTGTTATTTCTGCTTCATCAAGCCCATCAATAACAATCAGTGTGTCTGAAGATTTGTTAATTTCATCTAAAATCGCATCATCTGTTTCTGGTTTGAATTTGTAGCCATGATCAGTGGACACAAGAAGGAACTTTAAAAGATTGCATTTCTCCATGAAGTCAACATCACGTATGGAAATATAGAACACAAATGAATGTGGATGTGACTCAATCCAATGCTTTAAAACAAATTTGCAATATGTGGTTTTTCCTATTCCAGCAATTCCTGTTAGACCGGCCACATTTTGCTGCTGTTTGTTGGTTGTTTCATGTGATGATTTTGCTTTCTCATCATACGAACGTGGTGCTTCATCAAATAAACTTTCTGGCGGTATATTCTTTTTGTCAGTTTGTTTTTTGAACAACCAGCTGCTTGTATTTCCAAATTCTTCTTCACTCACATTCTCTTGTTTTGTTGCTTGCAGAGGGACGCGGTTTGTTATGTCAGCTATTGCTTTTGCAAATTTCAGGCAAAGTTCTTTGAAAGATTGTTTTTCCAAGTCTGAAATTGTTTGAAACACAGTCAGTTACTATCGGTGGGTTCTGTTTTTATCTTATCATGACACCAACATTTTATTAATGTATATGTTATGGAACTTGTGTTCTTCTGTTATAATTTATTTTTGTTTTGTGTTGAGGTTAAAATCATACCAAAGTGCAAAAGTAGTTGCAACATTTCACCAGCAGTAGCAACGTGTTGCTGCAGTTTTTTGGAATGATTAGCTTTCAAAAGTCTTAGAAAGATGTAATTGGATTTTGAGCGGTTTGGAGTTGAAAGTGTACAGTTTTAAAACTTGAAGATATATGCCTGACATTATGTTGATGATAAAATTTGACACTTGTATCTATTTATGTGGCTGCATTGTGTTTCATTTTAATGTCAGTTAGCAGAACAACACCTGATCACATTATGAATGTTAGTTCCATAAAAATATGACGCTGATTTGTTGAAAGGTAAATTTTCACAGTTTTCACCACTTGATTGTGCTGGTAGTCAATCGCAACAGCATTGTTTTTGTGCTCAGTCGACATAAAAGTGCTGTTTAACAATTTTTAAGCATCAAAATCACATCAGAGCAAGTAATACTGTTTTTAAACAATGATAAGTGGCTCTGTGATTTTCCTTTGTTGTCTTTCCTGACTAACGCTGGAAATTTAGACAAATTTGGTTGTTGGAAAATATAACTTTAAAATTCTCAATTTTAATGGAAAATGGTAACAGAGAGCTTACAACACTTTTTAGCTCATGATCCTTGTAACCCATTGCATTCATTAAATGCAAAAAAATCACATTAGCAATACTATGTCATAAACTTATTTAGTTTTGGGCCTTAAAGTAGTTCATTCATTTATTTTAGTTTAGTTGATTTGGCATGATTTTAACCATTTATCCACAACATGAATAATAGTGAAACCAATAAATATATTATTACACGATTTTTATTTTTAAAAAAGTTTTTCTACTCTTCTGGATCAATTTAGTTGAAAAATAAATGCCTAAAAAGGAAGTTACAACCTGATATTGTCTCTTTCCAGTCAGATTCAGATGAACTTTGTGAATCTGATTCATCATCACTTGAACATGAGTCGGCTAAAATTAAAAACAACTTCCAAGTAACACTGTGTTTTACCTTTAAACCAAATCAAGCTGGCATTTTTAGCATTCATATGTAAGGATAGGCTGTGGTGGGATTAAACCCACAATAGGAGCTTATCTGTGCTTGGGCTTTTACAACTTAGATACGCAGGCTCTGCAATCACTTTCATAATTTGCCTAGAGTGTCTGTAATTACTACTTGACCACTGTGGCCAACCTGTATATGCTACATTACCACCGTGGCCAGTCTGTATATACCGCATGACTGCTGTGGCCGACCTGTATATACTGCATTACCACTGTGGCCAACCTGTATATACTGCATGACTGCTGTTGCCAACATGTATATACTGCATGACTGCTGTGGCCAAACTGTACCTACTGCATGGCCATTGTGGCCAACCTGTATATACTGCATTACCACTGTGGCCAACTTGTATATACTCCATGACTGCTGTGGCCAACCTGTATGTTCTGCATGGCCACTGTGGCCAACCAGCATATACTGCATTACCACTGTGGCCAAACTGTTTTTACTACATGACTGCTGTGGCCAACTTGTATATACTGCATGACTGCTGTGACCGACCTGTATATACTGCGTGACTGCTGTGGCCAATCTGTATATACTGCATTACCACTGTGGCCAAACTGTATATACTACATGACTGCTGTGGCCAATCTGTATATACTGCATGACTGCTGTGACCGACCTATATATACTGCATGACTGCTGTGGCCAATCTGTAAATACTGCATGACTGCTGTGGCCAACCTTTATATACTGCATGACTGCTGTGGCCAACCTGTATATACTGGTCACAGTGGTCAAGTAGTATTAACATACACCCCGTTGCCTGTTTCAGTTGTACTTTGCCAAAAATATGCTTCGTTATATGTGTTAATTCATTACAACACCCCCTGCAGACCTAGTCTGTTCTGTATAACTTACCCACAAATATCATGAGGATTTCACAAGTACAAATGAACCAACCTTTAGTTGAAGATCCAGCTGCTTTCAATTCTAGTTTGGAAATGTCAGGAGCAACAAGCTCAATGTTTTTTAGAGCTTTTGCAACTTTCTTTACAGAACCTGAAATAAAACATAGTTAGTTTCTTGTGTGTTATTGACTTTGGCTAAAATAAGCAATTACATTTTGTATTTTTTCTCGAAGCAACCGAACAACAACCACAGGAAAAGTAGTTTTAACTGGTTTAAAAAAGGGTTTTAAAGTTAACAATTATTACTATGTTTTTTTTGCTTTTACCAAGTTGCAATCATGCGGAATAAAAGTTAAATCCCTGTTAAAGATGTTTCCACCAATTGGGCTTAGACTAAAGACTATTAAAAGCTAAACAGGTAGCAGCTCTAAGCATTATCCGGTCCTCACTGTTTCGACCTATAATGTCTAATTAGTTTAGCAGCTATGGTTAATGCCTAGTTGTGGCATCAAACAGATTTAATCATGGCATGATGTTTCTCCCAACAAACTGGAGTGTGGCTAGATGGCTACATTGGCCAGTTTGACCTATGTCTTGCCATCAGCTGTACTGATGAGACAATATAGGTAAAATGCTTTTATATTCACATGTGATGCTGTGAAAACTGAAAAAGTCAATATCAAATCTTACTGAGTTTGTTTGCTTTCATCCAAGTTAAGACCATGTGGTATCGTTGTTCTTTAATGTTTCCCTCATAGTCGTGTTCGATTTGAGTGATTTGATCCTCGTTTAGTTGAAACTTTTGTCGAACGATGTTTGCTTTGAAAAAGTCACCACTTGGATATTGACGCAAGAAATCATATATGAACCATGCTCGGTTGCGATCTGAAATGGAAATATAAAGAAATAATAGATTTTTTAAAGTATTGCCCACACTAGCAAAAGTAAATGTAATCATGGGTTTACAGTGTAAATATACTGCAAATGCTCGTGCCAATCCAATAAAAAGTTTAAAAATTCTTCACAATACCTTACATTGCACTACCCAACAAAGCATGAAACTCTCATGTACTTAATTCAGTATAGCAGATTTTAAAAAAAAATACGTTTTGAGGGCCTGTGGGTGAACCAGTGGGTGATTCTTTAGGTAAGGGGACCCATAATTAGCTACCAGACCTTTTAAAATCTTTTAAACTACAGTTTCAGCATTGCGTTGTGTCATTTTTGGGGGTTTTTCTCCTACACATAATGTAATGCAGTTTATGGTTTAATTTAAATAAAATCTCCACATGCTTATCTAGCAGTCAAGCCTCTTCTGGTTAAGAATAATTGATTTACTTTTTTTATGGTTCAAAACACACTTTAAATAGTTCCAACTTACTTCGGACAACAGATTTCTTGACCCAGTTGTAAGCCAAAATTTGATCAACTTTTTCATTTCGTTGGGAAGTGAATATCTCTTCTGCTGCCATTTTTTCCAGTCCAATAATAAGTCTACCCTGTTCATCTGTTTACACAAAACATAAGGAATCAAATATTGGATTTGAAAAAGTAATACATAAGTTGTTTCTGCCAGGCATAATATCAATTTTAGATAGCTTTTCTGGCAATTGTATTTATGCACCGATGATAAACAACTTTTATTATCAGGCACTGTTCTATGTGCATTCAGTGTTTTTTACTGTCATGGAGGTGACCTGTATGGAACGTTGAAACATCGGTGCATAAACACAATTTCCAAGAGAGCTCTATAAACTTGATGCCTTTATTCCACTTCCACACAAACAGGTAATTCATATGCGCCGAACACGAGTATAATTCCGCATTATTGTCTCATAAAAACTGAAGTGTCAGCATTTGTAACTCCTTCAAGCAGTTTCGTAATTTAAAGACAATAGAACAATAACAGTGTTGTTGCAAAGAGCAGTACCAGCGCCGACAGATGACAGTCCGACGGGAGCTGCTGTCAGGATATTAATTCGTCAACACCATGATATACAAGTTTAGCCTATGTGAACTACATTAAGCCCAGTGCTGCCACTTTGGTTTGTATGAAACAATCTAGTTTGACCTAAAAAAAATATAGAATCATCTAGATTGAAAAGCAAAACATCAAAAAAATATATCTAAACATAAAATAATCCAATTTAATGTATTAAAATAGCCAAACAACAAGAGATATGAAGGTTTTTCAATATTAGATGTTAAAGAAGCTTACTTCTTCCTTTTTATCTTTTTTTTGTGTTACAGTTATAACATTATAACGTTGAAGCTTTAGTGGTAATCTGGGTGGAACATTTGTAGGCTTGTACTGTTCCTATGGTCATTACAAACGTTAAAAAAACTATCTAGATTTTATAACCACATCTAGATCCCAAATTTTACATCTAGGCTTAACCAAAACTATCTAGATCTAGCTATAAAATATCTAGAGTGGCAGCCCTGATTAAGCGTATACAGTATCTTTGTAAAGGTATTTGGTATGTCATTAAATGATGTCATGTAACATGGCATACCCGGTAACATTCAGGGTCGGCGCCTGTGAGATGATTACCTTGCAATTTGATCCAGTATGGATTTAACCTCACTTCATTGTTACTGACACATTGCTCCACAGTGTGATCTGAAAACCCAAGTTTTCTGAGATATTCAGGCCAATTGGCTTGTCGAATTTGTTTTCTTATGTTTTTGATACTTTCTTCAGCTGCTTGATCATCAGAAACTGATGGTGGTTCACTAAAAAACAAAAATTAGTTTCCAGAATGTTCATAGTCCTTCTCAAAAGGCAACTATTACGTGGTAGAAATTTTAACCTACAAGCTTGTGCAAAGATGCTTACAGTATTTACAAATTAATCAAACATTTACTGTTAGTTTAATTTTCCAAATCACTGTAAACACATTTCACCAAATCACTATAAACACGTTACAAATATACATGTATTTAAACATTTACCTTGCTTTTGACATATTTACTTGAGTAATGTTGCAGCATGAAGTGAACTACGTTTGCAGTGCATAGCAGCACTAACAAAGTATTCTTTCTACAAGGAAATACTCTTGATCAGTTTAGTTGATGAATATTACTTCCAGCCTAAGCATCACAACAATGACGGTGGAAACTTTTTTCGAGATCAGACTTGCATCGAATTACAGGAAGTACTAAGTGACTGATTAAGGTGGGGTTAAATGCAGCAACAGCTAACACTATCTTATATGTCATCAAGGAAATTGAGTTTTGCCCATCAGCTAAAGAGGTCTGCTATCCAGCAAAGTGTGGGATTGAAAACCTGCATTAAAATATGCAATTTAATAAAAATGATGAATTGTAGCCAGTGAATGCCGTTTTCATTGCACAAACTAAAGTTCGAACACAAATATAAAGTCCCAATATTACTACAAATTGATTACTCTTATTGCAAATTATTATTTTTCAGAGCAATGCTGTTAACCATGTCTTAGCAAAGCCAGTTCTGCTTTACTTTTTATTGAGATCACTTTTCACATTAACAACATGTACACAGCAAGACAACAAATGATATTGTGACACTTTTGGTTGAAAACAGTTTAACTTGCCAATAACACCAACACATTAAAATAAATAAGACAAGAGCTATAGATTGCAGTGATGTTATGCCATTAAAACTTGTAGTGTAGAAGTTCAATAATTTCAGCATAATTTGAAACCAAAACAACAACTTTTTAAAATTGAAAATTGCTCTTATGTTGCGTGGTTTGTTAGTTTCATCAGAAACAGTGAATAACACAATATAAATTACTTTGAATTAAGTTTTGATTTAGTTTTCTTAGAAAAACAAAACATGGCCACCCTATTGTTGTTACATAAATAACACAATATTTTCGTCAAAAGAACATTAGATTTAAGCCACAGGAACTTTTGTAGTGCAAGAACATCCACTGTGCGTTTTGTATTTAAATAACACTGAAGCTTTCTATTTTTTGAATATATAGTTTTTAATATTAAATAATTAATTAATTCTGTAACTAATTTTATCCTAGTCTATAGAGCTCTTCTGGCAAAAGTATGTTAAATACTTTTGCCAGAAGAGCTCTATAGACTTGATACTATGCCTGGCAGCAACAGCTTATTTAACTTTATCCTAATATAACCCTAATGATATAAAAAGCAGTGCCACTATTCTTTATACTGTAGGTTTAAAATGAAGTCAAGTTAGGCAATCCAACAAAAATAAAACTCACATGCTACAATATGTCTAGCACAGAGTTCATATCCTTCCAGGGGGCATGAGCTGTATTCCAGGGGACACAGGTGTAGGCTCACTATAAACATCCACCAAAAGTAAGTGAGCTATTTTCTTTAAAAATGCTCATAACTCAGTGTGTGTTGTAAATGATTTAATTTCCTAATTTAATCAACTAGTTCAGATGCTGTTGGTCCATATTGAGGTTTATTTTGGGCCAAAAACTGATCCTGATAGATCATGGAATTTATAATGTGGTTGAGTTTGCTACATGCATATTTTGGGCAGGGGGGGATTAGGTCCTACGGAGTTTTTTATAGAAGGCCATGAGATCCGAAAGTAACTTTTTAGGGGACCATGGTGCATAAAAGGTTAAGAGCCGCTGGTCTAGAGTAATAATTAAATAGGTGATAATTGCTGATATTGCTAAGAGAACATTTGGTTTTTAAACTGAACATAAGTTGCAATAGTTGTAAAGCAGAAAAATAGTTTGTTAGATGACGGATATATGTGCTACAATTGCATCCTGTTATGAGAAAGGAAATCATAAGAAATTAACTTTGAAGCCCTGTGAGTAAACACAACTATGTTTATGTAAACTGTTTCAACCATTACATGTGTTGTTTAGTGAAACAAGAGTTGTTGGTTCAAATCCCAATTCAGTAACTAAAGTTGTGCAGCAGTTAAAACAACTTATATTTAGGGCAACTGATTTGTCACATGCAACACATTTCAACTGCCTAAACACAAATGTAAGTAAAGAAAGTTTACACAAGTGCTTAATATATATCTTTGTATCTAAATCTGGTGTAACCAAACCCCAAGCACAATGGAACTTGAAATCATATCTCACGATCAGCTGCTTTACCTAAGATAAAATATGTATTAAACAAAAGTATTTTGAGCTAAAAAAGTCGCCAAACAAAAAATGTGGATTACTGAGAAACAATGACAAAACACAAAATTACATTTTTCAGAAACATGATGAAATCTATGTTTAAATTTTGAAAAAATCAGTGATAAATTTTGCTTAAAGATGTGGTTCAGGCAAAGGTTAAAAAAACACTATTTGTATGAAAAGCTGTAAGAAAAATTGCTATAATTTGATTTTAAACTTGTTTTTTTTTACGATATTTAAAGCAACAGCAAAACTTATTATGACCCAGCATATACTTAACTTTTGATGATTATAAATATTTAGATTTAGTAAAATTACTGTTTATTATTTCAGGTCTGTTACACACTTAATTGTTTAATTTTGCCCCCCCCCCCAGCAAAACTTATTATGACCCAGCATATACTTAACTTTTGATGATTATGAATATTTAGATTTAGTAAAATTACTGTTTATAATTTCAGGTCTGTTACACACTTAATTGTTTAATTTTACGAGCAGCAAAAACTACACAGCTATTAAATACTCTATCCTATTATTATCTAACACAGCCATTTGCAAACTTACGGGGCTATAAAACATAATAAAACACTTCACATTTTTATGTCTAGGATAAATAAATCTGTACCAAAATGAACTGATTTTGTTGCAACTGTTTAACAAGTTTGTTTTGTGTAAGACAAACACTTGCTACTTCTTATTGTTAATGAAAACCCCACAACAATTAACTATTATTACCTCATCAATTGTACAAAGTTGAAATTCTTTAACTTCGCCGTCAATGACCTTCGGAACAAAATCAACTGGAATTTCAAGGTCAAAACAATACTGGATGTCTGGTTGGATTCCTCTGTTATCTTCGTAAATGTAACTGATCAAACCGACCGACACAACTTTATCACTTTATCCCCCCCCCCCTTATCTTCGTAAATGTAACTGATCAAACCGACCGACACAACTTTATCAGCTAGTTCCAGAGGCAAGCCAGCTTCTTCCTGGCATTCTTTAACGATTGTCTCTTTGATACCGAGCCCACATCCAATCCCCCCTGCCACCATATTGTCGAGTTTGCCAGGAAATGTCGCTTTGGCGTCAGACCTAAAATCAAAATAATAATCTTTGTTTGTCAAGCAATATTTGCAAGTAGTATTAATTTATCAAAAGCATTTTTATTCTGCCTGCTCCAGACAAGAGATCAGTGATTTATTTTGAAAGCTCTCAACAATGGCTGAAGCAACATTTATACATGCAGGCTGCAGAACAAAGGTTTTTTAAAAATAAAACCTGTTGCAGTAACAGAAGTTACAGAACTGTTTGCGTGATAAAACATCTGTGATCACGTCAAAAGCTTAGTGTAAGGATTTGTGAGATGTCACTAAGACTCTCCTTTGAGGAGTAATATCTTCAACCCCCCAAAAATATCAAAAACTGCTCCTTTTTCCAAACAAAAATAAAAGAGAAAAATAATTTACATTTTGATTTGTGTGGCCTGTAGTTGAAACCCAAGAACCACATTTTTGCATCTGTTGCTTACAGTTGTACCAGACGACTTTTTCTAAATTATGTTGACACCTCTTAACACACAAACTGTTGGGTGGTTATTGGAAAAAATAAAAACAAAAACCATGAACAACCATAACCTCATTAGTGGTACAAAGTTTAAATTCTTTACCTTTGCTATTTGCATCACTTCTGGGGACAAAATTCACGGGAATTCGTAGCAACTTAAAATAATAAAAAACAGTGCTCAATGTGTACAATAACTGACTAGGTGATTTTTGTTTCGTGTAAAGTAAATTTTCCATTTTGCTTCATATCAGATTAAGATTTTATTTAGGGGGTGAACCTGAGGTAAAACCCCTAAGTAGTATTTACCAATAATTGCATTTCGCTCATTCGAATTTATGGAGCGTACGTCACGCTCACGCCGTCATTTTGTTTGAGTGTATTTTTTTCGCGAAAAACGTCATTTTGTTTGAGTGTATTTTTTTCGCGAAAAAAGCACAATTGCACCAATATACTGACTAAGAAATTTAACTTTTTATGGTCAGGTCAAAACTCAGTTTAGAATCAATACTTATGCTTGGTGATTTGGTGTCCAAAACTTTAAAATCTGTCTTAGATTTCCACCTTGCATATAAGCCCACTGATCAGTATGTTAGATGTTCATATAAGCGTCACTGGAGTTGCAATACTCGCCATTATTTTGCTGCTGGTTCTTATTGGTCTTCTCTTTTACTTGTATCCTGTGAGTATGTTTTGTTTATATCTTGCATGTTAGCCATCAGTTTAGTTACTTTTTATTATTTTTAGGGTTCAACAAGGCTTACAACTATTCCTGGACCTGATGCTTCAGATGCAAAGTAAGAATAATTTTCCTGGACATTTGCTTTGTTGCATTCATTTAAAGTTCGTTGTTGGGAGTTTTATTTTATTTTTATGGAAAGAAGAGTCTCATTTCTTTAACACAGTGGTTTTCAAGCTGCTTGTATTCTTGTAACAACCTGCTGAAAGCATAATTTTGACTTTTGCAAATCTTTGTACTCTCAACTTGTAGAAGCAATCAAATTAAGATTAGGACTTCTTCGAATGCAAGATGACCAGATTTTTTTTTTCAAATTTTTTTCCAGATTTTTTTCAAGTTGTAGCTTTTGTTATGGTATTATTAGTTTGAGATTAGGTTTATCTTTTATCTGCAGGGAAGGTAACCTGAGTGACCTTGAAAGGTCAGGCTCCTTACACGAATATTTACGAGAGCTTCACTGTGAATTCGGAGATGTGGTCGCGTTTCGACTGGGACCCAAACTTGTTGTGTCGACTTGCGACTTAAAGCACTTTGCACCCAGATCACAAGTATTTGAAATACCAGGTAAGTGAAATAATAAATGTTTTTGCAATTTTCTCGAGAACCCATGTATTGTTTAGTGTCCTTAACTGTTTTACAAAACCTTTCCATCATGACAATGTGATGAAGTGACAATGTAAATGAATTTGACTTGGCTTTGCATGTCATTATTATTTTACTCAAAGTGGAACATACATATGGATTATTGTTCTACATATCAGAGCTCCATGATTCTAATAGTTTTAATGCAGCAAACAGTATTTATTCACTATCATCTAACAATACACTATTGAGCAATGGAAGGTTTTAAAGTGTGCCACAAAATTCAGTTTAAAGAGCACAACTATTATCTCTTGTTGTATAGCCCAATGCCAAAGTGATGTGGAGCATGACAACCTAAAACCCCATTTTAATCTTATACTATTTGATAGCAGTTGATTAATTGTTTTTGTTGCAAAGGTTTGTTGTTTGACGATTGGAAACTTCTCGTCGGTGATCAGAGTTTTTTGTTTGCAACTGGATTAAATGTTTTCAAAAGGAGGGATTTTTTGGAATATAAAGTGAAATCTGTGGCAAGAGAAGAACATGCCAAAACCTTTAGATCAGTCAGTTTTCTTTATTTTTGCATATCATATTAACTACCAGTTACTTTAGGCTTCAACTTTATTCTGGTAATGTTATTATCAAAACAGACTTGTTCATTTTTTGAAGTTGAAAGAAACCTGATTCACATGAGTTACATTTTCACAATTGGCATCGGGTAACAGTTTAGTCAGTTTCATTACATAAATTATGATTGCACAACAGAGCTCAAATCAGGCCGGTTTTAAAATGCCACTTGCAATGTGTGCTTAGTAATGTTAAATTCTTGAACAGGGGTCGCCAATCTTATGAACGCCGCAATCATTTTACTTGTTGTGTCAAAATGGTAATACCTTTGTATGCCAACACTTTTATGTGTAATAATTAAAGTAATTCGTAAGCACACAAGAAAATTCAGTGTAAAAACCACTAAATCTGTCACTATATTTTATTTGTTTGATAAAAACAAATGCATTTCGCTATAAAAAGCATCATCAGTGTCTAAAAACAAAATAAAAAGCAGGATAAAAGCAAAAAATGCAAAAAACACACACCCCCAGACCAACCGCAAAAAACCTTTCCTCTGTCTTACAGGACTGCAAATGCAGACCGGCAGGTATGGCGCTACGTTGTAAGCACAACGATATAAAGAATGTTTACTTTTTGGGTAAAATTCAATTTTCAGATTCAGATAAGTTAGGGTGGGAATTCTTTATGATACTATCCTAACTAGTGTGCTTTATTCTTTAGTTGTCTAAAGAACTTGTCCAAAAGTGGGTGAAACTGCCTGAAGGAGAACACATTCCCTTGACTCAGCACATGCGAGGTTTAGCAATGAAAGGAGTCTGCTCCATGATGTTCGGTGATCACTTCAGTAGCAACGAGCAAATTATCAAACTGCATAAAACATGGGAGTTGGTAAGTCCACACCAAAATCTATTTGTGAAAAAATATTACTTTTTAACTTTAGTTATCTCTCGATGCAATAATAGCTGTTTTTTTTGAAAAAACATTGGACTGCATAAACATGTTATTAGGGTGTGGTATCCATTTTTTCATGTAGGTTTGCCATCATTAGGTCAATGAACACAATATTTAGGACTTCATAAAGACTCACTTACAAATTTTGAAAGAACACTGCAAACAGTTAATATGAACATACATACATAACTGGGATCAGCCCTGGAGCATCTATGCCAGGGGTGCACAACCTGCGGCTGAACGGCCGCATGCGGCCAAATAGATAAGTTTGTGCGGCCAGGAATATGTTTGTTAAAATATATGTATTGGCAGCGTGACGTAAATAAAACTCTTTTGCTAAATATTTTGATTTTCAAACTGCGGGGGGGGGGGGCATGCGGCCAAATAAATAAGTTTGTGTGGCCAGGAATATGTTTGTTAAAATATATGTATTGGCAGCATGACGTAAATAAAACTCTTTTGCTAAATATTTTGATTTTCAAACTGCTCTAAAAAGATTTTGTGAGACTGTAAAGAGTATTACCAGCTTAGTAGCCCTATACATTAGACTTTTTATACGCTTATTGTGTGCAAACAATGTTAAAAACAGGCACCACTTGTGTCACAATATAGATTGTGACTTCATAAATAGCTAAGAGTGGTCGTCATACTGTTCAGCTCAATCTGTGCATCAAGTTAGAAATTAATCTGGGCTTTTTGGTCCCCATTAGGTGGTTTATATATGTGAGAAAAAACTATTTTTCACATAAGCAATTTTAAAACAAAATCTAGAAGGTAGTTGGTGGCCGCTTGTAAAATAATGTCCTGCAATTCGGTCGTCAGAGCAAAAAGGTTGTACACCCTTGATCTATGCAGACCAGCAATCAAATCAAAATCACAGTATGCCAGGCCCTAATAAAGGCATGATACTGAATCAAGCCGCTCCCAAGCATTGGCAAGGCACAGGCTTGAAAAATCTAACCTATGAGGGGGGGGGGGGCGGCCGCTTGTGAAATAATGTCCTGCAATTCGGCCGTCAGAGCAAAAAGGTTGTACACCCCTGATCTATGCAGACCAGCAATCAAATCAAAATCACAGTATGCCAGTCCCTAATAAAGGCATGATACCGAATCAAGCTGCTCTCCCAAGCATTGGCAAGGCACAGGCTTGAAAAATCTAACCTATGAGGGGGGGGGGGGAATCTATGCAGACCAGCAATCAAATAAAGGCATGATACCGAATCAAGCCGCTCCCGAGCATTGGCAAGGCACAGGCTTGAAAAGTCTAACCTATGAGGGATTCGAACCCATGATTGAAGTCTTTTCCTGAACTCGTCTATTAACTTAACTACACAGGCTCAGTGGTGAACCCGCCGAAAGGCGAATCACAGTCACAATGTAATTTAAAACTTGTACATTGCAAGCATAAAGCTTTTCTCCAGTGGTATTTGTAAACATTTTACCATGTCTATCTGTTTAACCACCTGCTTTCCCAAGTTTTTGTATCTCTCACTTACCTTTTAATGTTCTATGTTAAATTTGCTCCCATAATCAAGCAATGCTACAAAGCATAACATTTTAACTAAATTTAATATCTATTTAAATTTTCAGTGCTGGACTGAGGTTTTGGCAATTAGCAAAAAAGAACCAACGAAAGAAAGTAAAGAAATCAAGAAAGGTAGTAAAAGTAATATTGTTGCAGAGTTTTAGGAACATATTACATCATCCTTAACAATTTTCATTCTTATGTCTTCATATTTGCTAAATATCCACATCGTTTGGTGTGTTCTCTTCCTTACGGCTCTTGAAACTACGTGGCTTGAAGGTTTTTTTCCTGTCAAACCCCACCCTTTTTCCTAACACGGGTGGTTAGATTCGAGGGCCCCCTCAACTGGTTCTACTAACGTCCCCACAGTCATGTACAATGTGCCAAACTCACTTTCTTAAGAGCCCCAGTCACATAGCGCCTTTTAATACGGTGTAGCTGCAGCTCATTTAATCATGATCCACTAATTGTGCTATCCACAAAGGGCTTGGGAACTGCCATGTTGCATTATTACAAAGCTTATATAGACAAAGCCTGCTTTTTGTATTTACTTCATTCTAATCCAATGTTGTGAAGTAAATAAAATCCATTCTTTATTGTAAGCCATATGTGGTTCAGAAATAAGTTTATGTAATGTATGCAGGCAAAATAATATTAAATGTGAATAACACAAAACACAAGTGGTGAAAAAAACAGCATGATATTAAAAAGTGTGCCTATACATATGCCAACCAACAAGCAATCTGAAACAAGCGTTTTCCAGCTTAAACTAGTTGCGGCAACCATTGAAAAACAACAGTAAAAGGCCATAGTATGGTTTTTATTCCTTTAAAATACTTAAATCAGTCGGTGTTTTTTGTTTGCAATGTTACACAGACTATAAATTTAAGTTCTAAGCAAAAACAAAAACTGTTTTCCAGCTGTGAAAGAACTGAGAGAAATTTTTCAAGATGCAATCGACTCTCAATGGAAGAAACAAAAAAGGTCATCTTCCCTAAGCATCATCGATGGTCTACTTGCTGCGTCAAATGACATTCTCAGCGAAGAACAAATGCTCGCTGATGTTATCACAAGCTTTTCCATTGGAATCCAAATCACTACGGCAAGTGTGTGAAACATTTAAGCACAAGTATTTGTTATTATCAACAAAAATTTTTGCTCTTCTAGCAGTTTATCATAAAGTAACCGACAGAGTATTGTTCTTCTAGCAGTTTTATCAAAAGGAAAAGACATTTTAGTGTACCGACGAGTATTGTTCAGTTTTTAATATAAATAACCGACGTTTCACGTCCCATAGAAGATGTTTTTCATTAGGATTATGGCATATCTTGCAAGACAAATTTCTAATATGGCGACTTTTGCATCAAAGCACACAAAAACAGCGATAACTAATATGTGCAGCTACAAACTGACACCAACAGAGTGAAAAAACATAGTTAAATGGTGTAAAAGTGACCAATAATTTATCTACATTAGAATCTCTTTTAACAATCATTGTGTTGGTGCATAAATGGATGTTCCAGGACTGCTGGAAGAGCATTGCTTGTTTGTTTATTATTATACCTGGCAGGACCAGCTCAATCGTTTTATTGTTTCATTCAAGACACCCTCATTTTGGTAACAACACCCTACAAATTACAAACATATTTTCAGTTGGCACAAACCTATGTTAACAATTGCTGCTTTCCTGCAGTTTACATACAAAGTAACCAATGTTTTGTTTGATGATTTGTTTAAGAAGTGTTTAGACTTTAATACATAGTCCAGTTAGATAAAGGCTTTGAATTTGACAATCTAGAACAAATGTTGCTCACTGTTTATATAGTTAATCTTCATTTTTTTTATCCTCCCAAAAAGCAGAGCAATAAATTTTTGTTGCCCTTTATGGTTTCATCAAGTTAAAATTTTTTTGAAAAGGCTAAAGCGACCTTGGTTAAATAGGTGTTGTCTTTTTATTAGGGGTGGTCCGATAATACTGTACTGTCGTCAATATCCTATTCCATGTGCGGTAACATTAGTCATCCAATACTTAGGCGTATCTGACCAAATAATGACACTTTCATACACAAGTAACCATTCTTTCGCCTGTCCTTTGGGTATCAGGCCAACTTTATTTTTTATAACAACAGCTGTTGTTTTATTTTTAGTGTTATCCTGGATGATGTATTTTATTGCAACAAACGAAAAGACACAGAAAAAACTGCAACAAAATCTTTCTGATGTAAAATCACTGGATTTGATGCCAGACACAATTTTTGACAACAGGTCAGTTTCTAACCTTAACAAGTTTTCCTTAACTACATCATCACATTGTCTTTATTGTTTCTGTCTTCAATGATCAATACATTGATGATTAATACATTGATTAATTGTCACTACACATGTCATGAAGTCAATTGTGGTACTGGATAATGCAGATTTAAATGTTTTCTGATCTGCAGGTTTATGAAAGCTGTACTGAAAGAATCTGTTCGCTGTAGCGAAATGTTTTCAATGGTTGCCCGGCAACAAGACANTCTGCAGGTTTATGAAAGCTGTACTGAAAGAATCTGTTCGCTGTAGCGAAATGTTTTCAATGGTTGCCCGGCAACAAGACATGGACACTACAATTGATGAGCATGTAGTTGAAAAAAATGTGAGCTACTTGTATTAAATTGAACAAAAAAAAGATTTTGTCAGCAATGCATTGTGTCAATTCTTGTTTAATACAATTGTAAAGTTTTTGCCTTTCATTAGTTGAATGTGGTATCTTCTTTATTGTCATAGTGTTTTAACGGAAATTAACGCAAAATGCTTGACTGAAAAGAATTCTCTCAATGAGCAACAGCAAATTTGACATGACTCATTATATTTTTGTATCAGAAAACAGAACTTCTTCATTTTTTAGACTCCAGTTATTGAAGCAGTTTCTGTTGCAATGAAGCTTGAAAAATTATGGACCAGTCCTTGTCTGTAAGTTGTTTGCCATTAATACACACATAGCAGGGGTGCCATGAGCCCGCTTAGCTGACCCTAAGGCTGCTTAACCCATCTATAGCCTGCATAATCCACAGACAGTGCATGCTCTTTCGACATATAAGGTCTATAAGGTCGAAACAGTGTGCACTGTCTGCAGCTTATCATTTATTGGATCTATGCTTTTACATTGATAATGTGACACTAGCCGTCTTCATTTTGGTTTCCAAGCAGTTGTTGGCCATTGTGAGCCAGTTTTATCTGTTGTTAGCCCAGTTGTGGCATTGCACAGACTAGGTGAAGCATGGGTCTTTACTCTGTTGCTCCCAACAAACTGGAGTGGCGTTGGATGGCTACACTAGCCAATACGGCCGATCTCTCAACACCTGCCGCACTGATGAGAACCTATAGGTCGAAACAGTGTGCACTGTCTGCAGCTTATCAATTATTGGCTTATTGCATGGACAAAGTTCATTTGTTACATTATTCAGATTCTGACCATGTGGTTGTTCCAAAAAAATGCTGACAATGTCATTCTTTCTAACTCAATTTGTTAAAAACAAATTTTGTTTAGTTAGCCTTTATTTTACAATTTCTGAAGAAACTAAAAAGTCTATTACCCTTGACTTATGTGTTCTGTTGCCAACTTATAGTTTGTTGTATTTTTAGTTTTGACCCATCTCGGTATCTTCAGAAGGACACAGATTTGCCCGACCCTCTCACATTTATACCCTTTGCATTTGCTGGAAGCAGAAGACAACCACAAGAAAGGTTTGTGACAGTCTGTGAAGAGTTAAGTATTTTAAGACAATAAAAGAGTTATCCGTACATTTCAAGACTAATTTTCCATTTTCATTTTATCAGGGCGCCCCAAAATTTTTATGTTTCATGACACACCCTTGTGTAAAAACTTTTAGAAACACTGGGTTGGAGAATTTAACACAAACTGGACTTAATTCAGTTTAACAATTGTAATGCTTTACAGCCTTGTGTATCATCTTGCTGCCATCACTGCTGCTTCGGTATTTTCTGATCTGAGCGTCTCATTGGCCGGAAGCGAGTCGGACTTTCTCGAACCCAGCTACGAAAGCTTTGTTGCCATGCCGACAAAGGACGAAATCTGGATTGCTGTTTCGAAACGAAGTCAGAATGTTGAATCGTTGGGAACAGGCTGAAGAGGCCATATTTTTATGGGGTCAGGATTATGTGTTAAACCTGCATAATATCTAGCTTTTCTAAACATACATAGTAAATCATAAACAATATTTGTTCTTTTTAAATTAAGAGGATAACTTTGCAGATTTGGTAAATTTACCTACTTTTGTTATTCCATGGTTTATTCAAAAATGAAGCATAATATCAAAACGTATAGAATTGATTATCAACAAGTCAGCTTATATTATGGTGGTATGTTGTTTCGATGATGTCTGTTTTTTGCTTTGAGTTTCTTTATTTCTGACTATAATGAATTTGTTGGTGCAATGATGGAGAGATTACAGAAATCAACTCTTTCTGACAGTGGTTATTAAGCACAATGCTTTCCATGAGTTAAACTTCCCCTGATATGGAGTCATGCTGGTTGAGACAATACCAAAATATATCTACCATTGAAGTGTTATTGTTTAAAACTCAATTTATGATTTTAGTTTATTCCTAATTCTTAGTGGGTGTGTGGATCTAACAATACTACTGTAAAGATAAATTCATAACTGGATCAGCCCTGAAGCGTCTATGCAGACCAGTGGTCATGGCACACTCATATATAAATCACAGAATGTCAAGCCCATTGAAGACTTAGATTTTTCTGGCCTATGTCTTGCCATGTGGGAATGCTTGGGAGACAATCCGATTCAGTATAACACCGTCAACGGGCCTGGCGTACTGTGAATACCACTGTAATTCAGTTTACAAAATGTCCTTTTACCAAATGATTTTGGAACACTGCTATCCAAGACCAAACAGTTTTGCATGGAACGCTTAATTTATTTTGTGAAACTTCGCAAAACAACATCTGCAAATTGAGTACAGTACCTTATTAGACACTGTATCAATTTTACAAGAGCGCTATGCTCGGCAAAAAAATTTACACAAAATTTGAAAAAAAATCGCTTTGTTTGTGGATGTATCAGTTGTCAGGGTGTCGCTCCATAATCATGGCGTGTCCCTGAAAACAAGTTTAATAAATACAGTATGTTTGCTACAAGTAGATCACTACAGGTTCTGGCTTCCATTATTCTTTCAGATTTAACCTTAACTGGTTTTTGAGCCAGTTTTAACTACTGGGCATACAAGCTAACAGTTTTTTGAAAACAGATGACAATCAGAGTAATAGCCATAACAAGGCATAAGCAATTATAATGCCAACATGTATTGTTTAAGTTTAGGTCTTTGGAAGGTGCCACAAACTTGCAACAGATTTCGGGGACCTTGTTATCACCTAATGGTAATGACATGGCCTGTCAAGATTTTGTGTGTACCGTGTTTACTCGATTGTAGGCTACGGCTTATATTGTTTTTTACTGGCTGTTTGTGCGGCTTTAATCGGGGGTGGCTTACAATCGTGGGCAGCTTACATTTTAATTTTATACCGATATTATTTCTACACTCCAACTTTTTAATTGATTTGGGGTTTAAAATTTGTATGCGTGTACAGATTACAGATTATATACATTCTGTTGGGTACAGTTATCAACATAAGTAACAAACTTGGGAAAAGCAATATATTATGTTACAACAGAAACATGTATTATGAAACAATTGTACCTAAATTCCAGCGTGCGGCTTACAATCGAGTAAATATGGTAACAGTGGTTTGTACAAGCTGATCTAAACATTACCCAGAAAACACAAGTGTCAGAGAAGTTTAAAATATATCAAAAAGTGCCTAAATACAGACTTTTGAATCGTGAATCACCTCGCGTGCCAACCTATTGCCTAGGGTTTCTGGCTCTTGTCTTACAATAGTATGAAAGCCTACTTACAATTCCACCAGCAGCGCATGCAGCAAGCAATGCATATTTTCCGTCTTCTGCCTTCAATCTGTTTGCTGCCGTCGTCACCAAGCGACAGCCAGTAGCTCCGAATGGATGCCCTATGGACAAAGATCCTCCCCATAAGTTGAACTTGTCCATAGGGGGCGCCCCAACCTTGAAATAGATTTTTTAATAATTTTGGCTTCTAATTTAGCAAGTGGTGGGATTCAATTTTTTGTCAGCTGGTTCTGTTCCAAAAGTCAAATTTTTCAGCCGGTTCTGTTACAAAAAGTCCATTGACAATAACCAGTAATGCTCACCGGTTCGCTGATCTTATAAAATTTTCGTAACGAGGGCATGAAAAAAACATTTTTCAAGTTAAGCCACAGAGGTTTTCTTTACATAAGTATGAACCAAACGATAAAATAAATCAGATTTTTTACAAGGACTAGACCTTGTACCCTTTATCTCAAATTGAAATCATTTGTACCTTCTTTGGTCGGTTCATGTGTTTTTGAGCAAAATAGTCAGATTCCATAGCAGTAAGATTTGCCAAAATTTGACCCTGGGGGAAAAAACAAGATTACTAAAGAATGTCAGTAAAACAAATTTGAAACAATTTAATCAAGGTTTACCACAAAACTACAATTTCTGTTTTGTTTTACTGTTATACCATACTGTGTTTTCAACATATGGCAAGCTTTAAAGTTCACTCAGTTTCATTTTTTAGTTATTTTCTATTTCATTTTACATGATTGAACCTATTTGATTCTATTAAATTGGTTCACGGCCTCAAAATAAACAAAGCACTACTTACAGCAAATGCTTCATGAAATTCAAATACGTCAATATCAGCCAATGAGAGACCGGCCTTCTCTAGGACAGTGGGTGTGGCATAGGCGGGGCCCAGCAGCAGTTGGTCTTTAGGATCTTGGGACACATATGTGTAATTCCTAATCAAATGAAAATAAGGATTAGTAATATAAGATGGAAAAGCATTTTTGTTAAATGTCTGTATTTATTATTCATAGGTAGATTTAAACAATTTTAAATCAGCAATTTCGACCCAATAGAAAAATGTACTTTTTCATTGAAATTGTACTTTGTTGACAATTTCTAGCATTTTGGATCAGAGTAACATAGAGTGCAGCACAACAATGCTTATGCAACACTGTTGTTGTTATGATATGTTAACGAAGGCAACTTATAAGATGAATGAGAAGCAGAAATAAACATTGATAATGGGTGGGGGGGGGGGTACTTTGGTTTACAATTTCTAGCATATAAAGTGGTAAAACATAGAGTGCAGCACAACAATGGTCATACAACACTGTTGTTATTATTTTTGTATGTTGACGAAGACAACTTATAAGATGAATGAGAAGCAGAAATAAACATTGATAATGGGTGTAGTGTAATACTCTTAACAATGCTATCGTTCGTCAGTTTAATGATGACAAAAACAGCCAGAAGGATGTGGCCCTTCATATCACTGATGATGGCTTGAGCATTTTGCGAAACATTTAAACCATTAAGCTTTTTACGTCTATTTGGGCCGTTATTTTCATTCGTAAACTCTGCAATGATTCAGTTACCTCAAGTAAGCCTTTGGTTTATAGGGGGGGGGGACAATGCCATTGTTCATGAGTTTAATGATGACAAAAACAGCGAGAAGGATGTGGCCCTTCATATCACTGATGATGGCTTAAGCATTTTGCGAAACTTTTAAACCATTAAGCTTTTTACGTCTATTTGGGCCGTTATTTTCATTTGTAAACTCTGCAATGATTCAGTTACCTCAAGTAAGCCTTTGGTTTATATCCCATCTGTTTGGCTTTTCCTTCTTCCATTAAAAGAACAGCACTTGCTCCATCGCTCTGCGTTAAAAAATAGTGTAAGTCAGATATAAACTGTGCGTATGTTGTAGCATTTTAAGTTACCAGAGACTCAGTACAGTATAAGAGTTGGAGATAAAAAGTCTGTTGTAACTATTCACTGCTTATTTAGGATATTTATATGTATATAGTTTTGTAGTTAGGTACACTATTCATAGTTTCAAAGACTCTAATTAAAAACAAGCAAGGCAATGANGTCAGATATAAACTGTGCGTATGTTGTAGCATTTTAAGTTACCAGAGACTCAGTACAGTATAAGAGTTGGAGATAAAAAGTCTGTTGTAACTATTCACTGCTTATTTAGGATATTTATATGTATATAGTTTTGTAGTAAGGTACACTATTCATAGTTTTAAAGACTCTAATTAAAAACAAGCAAGGCAATGAAATTAGAACATGACATTTCTACAGAATAGTAAAATTAAAAATGACAAACAAAATTCTCGAAATGTCATGTTTTATACAATTTTTTTGGCTTGTTTGTTTTTTATTAGTTCTATAAATGATTATAGTTAGTGTGGTGCAGTCTTTGTAAAGCAGTTTGTGTTATATAAGAAGGCGTGTACAGAACAAAAAAATAACTCGATTTATTTAAAGTTGTAAAACAGTTTTAACCAACCAGGAATGAAGCGTTTGCAGCCGTAATTGTTCCATGAGGTTTAATGAATGCAGGTTTGAGACGAGCCATTTTTTCCATGGGTGAAACTCTTATGCCGTTGTCCTTGGTGACTGGATTTGCAACTCCTAGTTCATAAAACATGTTAGGTATTAGAAGTTATATTCTATTATTTTCAGTATAATTGTTCAGCTGATTTGAATTGAGTGTAAGTTAAACTTACAAAGTCCAATAAATACATTTTTTATACAGATTCTTAATATCTAATGTCAAACATTGCACGACATTTTCCATCAATTTTAGCAGCTTGTTTAAGGATATAGATTTTAAAATATTGAAACCACAATCAAAATTTAGGGTGTACACATCAATAGCTCATTGTATACATTTTTTACTTGTTAAGAAATTTAAAACTTCACACAATCATGAAATATAATATTAAACACTGCACTACATTTTCCTTCAATTTTAACATTTAAGCTGTTATTTTGAAAGATGCAGTGTTCAAATATTAAACCATGTAATGCATATATATTGTATATTTTGTACCTGGTACTTTGTACTCAATAACATCATTCAGTTTTCCCTCGTTCGTTGCATTTTGTGCGAATGTGTGTGACCTAATGGCAAATTCATCCTGCGCTTGTCGCGTAACACCGAATGCCGCAGCCAAACGGTCAGCAGAATGAGGGGGGGGGGAACTTTGTACTCAATTACATCATTAAGTTTTCCTTCGTTTGTTGCATTTTGTGCGAACGTGTGCGACCTAATGGCAAATTCATCTTGTGCTTGTCGCGTAACACCGAATGCCGCAGCCAAACGGTCAGCAGAATGACCCATAACTTCATCACTTGAAAACTCAGCAATGGCTGGAAGCTAGTGCAAAAACAAAATGTTTTAAACAACTTTTCTAAATCTCACTGGATCGAGCAAGAAGTATTACCCACTAACAGTAATTTAAGCGGTTTCCCAAAATTACAAATATGGCTATTTTTTGGTATTTAAATGAAACACTTGAGGTCTCTTAAAACTACTTAGCGGTCACCCAAACCAAACCTTAAAAAAAACTGGGTATAACGCCTTTAATAGGCTGGGCGCATTATGATTGCAGCAGCATTTTGCAGGTACTGCTAATTTCTCTGTGATAGCGCTACTGTCCGTTGACATCCACTAATACTATTTGCTGAAGATTTTAGTCAAAATTATTCGTTTTTTGCATAATAAATCCCAAAAAGTTATCGACTGAGGAAATATTTTGGTTAATTGCAAGAAAAGCTAGGTAAGTTGAAATTGTTTTCAACCAGAATTACATTTTTCAATCGTTTTCCTACAAAAATGGTTTTACATCACTTCAACCGCAAACAAGCTATAAAGCCTTTTGTAACTAGTTACGATGCATAGACTTAATACTGAGATCAGCCCTGAAGCGTGTATGCAGACCAGCGATCAGTGCACAATCATATATAAGTCGTATCATACCAGGCCCATTGAACCAAATCAAGTCGTTCTCCCAAACATTCCCTAATGGCAAGGCACAGGCTAGTAAAAATCTAGGCTGCAGTGGGATTCAAACCCATGACAGGAGCCTTTCCATGGCCTGCACTCCACCAACTGAGCTATGCAGGCTCAGCTACGCAACTTTTTGAGCCTATCAAAAAGTTGAATCACAAGCATTGTTGGCAACCAATATGTGTGAATACTTGGTGACCAGCTGATTCAGTAATGCAATCAAAAAGCATGGCATACAATAATGCCACTTATATGTAAGTAGCATATACAGGAGGTAGTGTAAAACCCTGTACCTCAGCAAACAGCATAAGTGACACTAAGTTGATCTAAACTCAACAATTAGCAAAACAAATTTTTACCTCTGGTGTGAAATACTTGATTGGGTGGGTAAGTACAGATGCAACTTTTCCAAGTAATGCGGCAGTTGACTTGGTCTGCAAAATAGTTTGAGAGATGGTTAAGTTATAAAATCTACAGCGGTTTCCTTGAGCTTTGTGTCAAGTTATGGTGAACTATGTACAGTAAACCTCTCTTAAACCAGATTTGGTAAATCCAGATCCTCACCTAGTTTGGACAAAACTCAAAGTACAAATGATTTATAATGTGGTAAGGCTGGACCTTTGCCTAATACTGACCATTTTTTGGGGCCAATCAGGTCCGGATTAACCAAGGTTGATGGTTTTTAAATAAATTTAAGGTTTTTTCACCTTGCTTGCTTCCAGCATTAGTTTTCTCATTGTCCTGTTAAATCGAATCGGAACGTCTGACATGAAATCAACGCCACCGGCAAGTACCACATCACATTGGCCACTGGCAATCATGTTAGCACCTTGAAAACAAGTAAGGTTTTAAATCCTGTCACAACTTGAAAATGTGGTATTCATACTGAGAAGTATTTGTAAATAAAATGACATTTGTCACACAATGCTTTGGTAGTTGCTCATTGCCTATGGTTGGATAAATGTTGCAATACTTCTGATAGAATCTACACAAGGTGACGCAATATTTTTTGCAAACCACAAGGACAACTTGCTGTTTTTAGAACCAGTCCTACAAGCGACTAGAAACGAGCCAACAGGCAACTGGGTTCCCGTGAGCATAAGTTTTTAGTGACCCTGACATAGATGGTGTCAGTACAACAGCAATCTGTAAAAATCAAATGTTTAAAACTGCACCTGTTGTCATGGCTTGGTTGGATGATATGCAAGCTTGGGTCACAGTGTGAGCAGGAGTTTTATTTGAGATTCCAACACCAAGACTGGCCTCGCGAGCAATGTTAGCCGTCTTAGATTCCTTAAATCAACATATGTATGTTAATGCACTGTTTTCAAAAACTAAAATCAGAATAAGAAACTAGCAATCACTACTTCATATGATAGCACTACATAATGAATTAGGTCAAACGCTGCCTGCAATTTCAAATTTTAATACACAGTTACATATATATTTATGTTTAACCAATCATTTGCTATTGTTTCTAAAGGTGCGCTTGTTTCAATATAAGTTAAATGAAATCAATAATGTATTTATTGCATAATATATCACCTGAATGACTGTTCCAACAATGACATAGTCTATGCAGTCTTTTGGCAATTGAGTTTTTTTTAACAATCCTTTGAATGCTTCCCTTTGCAAATCATGTGGCATCAGGTTTTTGTATCTGAAATGAAATGCAGATGCCAAATATACACTCAGTTCTAAAGTTTCATGGACATTTTTTTGGAGGGAATCATTTATGTCAGGGGCGTTAACCTGCAGCCTGCGGGCCCAACACGGCTGTTGATTAAAGGGGGGGGGGGTGGAGTTTTGTTTGAGATTCCGACACCAAGACTGGCCTCGCGAGCAATATTTGCTGTCTTGGATTCCTGAAATGAACATGTGTATGTTAACGTATGTTTTCAGAAACTTGTCATCAGAATTACAAACTAGCAAACACTAATAAATGTGACAGCACTACATAATGAATTAGGTGGCAGAATTTTGAAACACTATACACACAACTACATATATATTTATGATTACCCAATCATTTGCTATTGTTTATAAAGGTGTGTTTGCTTCAATTATGTATTTGTTAAATATTATATCACCTGAATGACTGTTCCAACAATGACATAGTCTATGCAGTCTGGGGGGGGGGGTTGTGCGGCCAGCAGAGACTCTTGGATTTCAAATGTACTGGCAAACAAGTCCAATTATTATATATTTTTGAGCAGATTAATGCGCCCGATGCTATTTTTCTGCGACCTGGCATTATGTGGCTAGAATCAAATGTGAATTATACTTATATTTAAGCATATATTTGGCAAGCAACAAAGTAAAATCACAATGTGTTATATAAAGGTGTGGCCTGCAATTTAATCTTGGCAATAGTATTAGGCCACACAGTGGCAAAGGTTGCACACCCCTGGTTTATGTGACAATATTGGTTGTCAATTGTGTTAAGTATGGATTTTACCAAAATAATATAACCGGGTTAGAAAAGGATCCTATGGATCACAAAGCAATCCCGAATTTTAGAGAGACATAAACTTACTCTGTTCCTGACATGAGAAATGGAGTTCGAGCCCCTTCTACCAAAACAATGTTTTTTTGATTGGCTGATCCCAGAGTTGCTTTCTGCTTTTTTGCCACATTGTTGGTGTTTGTTACACTTAAATGGCGAACGGCAACTGTTTAAAATAAGTGGTGATATAAATAGTGGTATGATAATGCAATTCAGCTATTTTGCATCTGTGATTTTTAAGAACTACATTTTACTTCAAAGTACAAAATGGTGGGTAAACAATTACCAAGACATTTTTTTGTAAGGTCAAACATAAACTTTTCATGTGGGTATTGAATAAACCCGTTGATAAAAAAAATTTCAATCATCTCTAGATGATATTTCTAATGCAAAACAATGTTGTTTAGCAAAAATAATTTTATCTTACAAATAAACATTTAAAAAGCGGTAAAAAAATCACATATAGTTGATAAAAGACAATTAAAATCTTAACAATCACAATAATTCAATATAAAACTAGCAATAAACAGATTCAGTGTTCTCAGTTCTGACAAAGAATGTGAAATACATTAAACCGGGAATCTTAAATTATTATCAAAGGTAATACCTTGTCCAAAAGCAGCAGATTGTTTAATATTGCAAAACGATTTTCCGATGTTGGCCATCATTTTTTGGAGTTAATAAATTCTAAATTAATGAAGAAAACTTAACAAACTGATTTATCTTAAAACAGAAACTAAATGTTCAAGTTTACTTTAAAACTGGTGTCGTAAAAAGTTAAAAGCCAACTAGATAATAAATCACAAATGAAAAAAAGGAATTTGATTTCCAAAGTCATTTGATCTTCGCAAGGCCAAAGTACAGTATATTGCTGCGTCATGTGAGGTCGAATTATTCGGCAGTTTTTCAAAACAAATTTTGTTTATTGTAGCAAGTTTTGCGTAGTGGTTATTTTACGCACAAAATGAAAAAAGTAATCTAATAATTTTGTGATGGGTATTTATGTTTTAGGAATATAATAAAGCGTAAGAAAAGAAAATAATTTGGCAGACTTTGTGACGTAGCCGGCGGACTTTGATCGTAGAAGATACGCATGACTGACTTCGTCGCACTTACGAAAGTCATTGAAGTCAAATTGTAGATTTGGTTTTTACAAAACCTTAATTTACTTAAAAATATCTCAAGAATGACATTTTGAACAAGTGTTTCTGATTTACCAATGTTTTAACTCCTGTTTTACCCAATCGCTTAGTTTGGTCGTTAGAATAGATTTAGTTTAATTTTTAGGTTAATAATATTCGAAAATACAATATGTCCTTGGCCGTTCGTTGCGCAAAAATAGCGCGTCTGTCTGGAGTTTTCACAAGAACATCTACATACTGCCGCTGTAAGTATTTTTCTCACAAGTAGGTTTATGTGCACACAAAATATTTCATCAAAACAACAAAAATTTGGAGAAGAAAAATTATAAAAGTACTTCCATATTTAAAGCTTTTTTTGTCCAATACCTACCTAACTTTTTTGGCTAAATGTTTTATTAAAAGTTATTCATAAACCTAATTTTTAGATCCAGCACAAAGAATGTTGTCGACATCAGGAATTTTGCAAGGTACTGCTGAAAAAAATGTTGCATAAAAACACAAACTAACTTATATATCAACTTTTTGTAGGCAAGCACCTGAACATGGAAATTAAGGATGATATTGCTGTGCTAAGACTGGACAAAGCTGGTGCAACGGTAATTTTGATTGTCACATACAAATTTACAATTATTGTTCACATAGAAATACGGGTCACGTCTAAAACTGCAGGCCCACTTGGCCCGCTAGGCCCAGCACTTGGCACGCCCGATGCAATGGTAAAAACTGCGGGCCCACAGTGTTTATACTTGCGAGAGACGCAACAAGCACTGGATATAATGGGCCCGCCGTTTTTCNCGCGACAAGCACTAGTTATAGTGGGCCCGCGGTTTTTCCCTGCGAGAGGCGGGCCAAGCACTAGATATAGTGGGCCCACAGTTTTTATACTTGCGAGAAGTGTGTCAAGCGGGCCCGCAGTTTTTTAATTGCATGAAGCTAGCCAAGTGATCCAAGTGGGCCCTTAGTTATAGACGTGACCTTAGAAATACTGCATTTTTAAGTCAAACTTCTAGAACAATTTTTTAAAAATGAAATGTAAAACTTGTTTCTTTTACACAATTATTTTCTATACTTTCTCACAAAAGATGATTGATTATTAAGGATGCTTTCCAATAATCAATAACTCTCAAATCATAAAGAATTCTGTTATGTTTTTTGGGGGGTAGACTCTGAATCCATTCGGACCAAATACTTGTCCAGATTATGAGAAGACTGTTTTGTTCTTCTGCACCGCTTACCCATAGCAATATATTTTTTTTGAAAAAAGTTAAAATATTAAATATATTTAAGCATATCTGACATTTCATCATTGTGTTGTCACAATATCAGGCCCACACTCAACAATAATGTCTTGTTGGTATTTAAAAATAATAAACTTATTATTTATCTAGTAGTTACAAAAACTTATTAATATTTATTTCGATTATGGCAGATGAATTCTCTGAATCAAGAGGTGTTTGAAGACTTTCAGGAAGCATTTACAGACATCCAAAAAAACAAAAGTATCAAAGGTGCCGTTCTGATTTCAGCCAAGCCTGGTTCTTTTATTGCTGGAGCTGATATAGAGTGAGTTTTGCAACACATGTTTTGTGCCCAAATGATTTTATGCGTTGATTGTTACAATTTTAATCTTAAGTTTAAAACATTAAATTACACGTTAATCACATTTAAGACAATTTTTTTTCCATGTATGATAAAAACATTTTGCTTTCAATTTAAACAAATAAATAGGCAAATTGTTTTTGTAAAGACAGTTTTTATCAAAAGGTGAATATTCTCTTCTTAACACTTTGCTTTTAAAGGATGATTAAAGCGACCAAAAGTGCCGAAGAAGTGGTTGAGATGTCAACAAATGGCCAGAACGCATTTAATCAACTGGAAAACAGTAAAAAGCCATTTGTTGCTGCAATTCATGGTGTAGCACTGGGTGGTGGGCTTGAGGTAGGTCAGTTTGTTATATTTTATATCAACCAAGACAAAAATGCATGTTACTTGAATGTGCTGGCTTAGACCAGTACGAGGCTTAGTTCAAGTATTCATATTTTCATTGTGCTGCGTTCAACTGTATACATATATACATATAAATATAATGTCATGCTTGGTATACCACTTCACTAAAGTGAGATCTTGTAGTTTAAAAGCAGTTCAAAGAACAGTTATAAAAGCAAAAATCATCAAACACATTCTTTTTGTAATGTGACATAAGTAAACCTTTCCATATTTATTTTTAAATTTCAAAAAGTAAGGGGGGGGGGTAATCAAACCCATTCTTTTTGTAATATGACATAAGTAAACCTTTCCATATTTATTTTTAAATTTCAAAAAGTAATTGACAAATTAACTGACTTTTTACATCTTACAATGTATTAAAATAGTCTAATAAAAAATTCTAGAAAAATTGTTTTAAATCTATAATATTAAGTGAAATCAAACCAGTTTACAATAACAAAAAGACACAACCATACAAAGCTATATTAGGCAAAATTGGATTCAAATTGGATTCGATTCAATGTAATATTCTACTTTAAAAATCCCTACATACTTACATAGCATTTTTGTTGTTGTTCCAGTTTGCACTGGCGTGTCACTATCGTATTGCTACCAACCATCGCAAGACGAACCTTGGGGTACCAGAAGTGATGCTTGGAATTTTACCAGGTATTAATCTGATTTATATAGAAGCTAAATGTTTACACATATGCCAGACATTTGTGAATGGAAAGTACCAAAAAGTCGAAACTCTAGGTATATGTAAGAACTGAGCTAAAGACAATGTAAGCTGTTAAGATCCATAAGGTGTTCAGATGGTGACAATAGATTGGGCTTTTCTGGCTAAGTTATGGCCCTTTAGTTTTTTGGGAGTAACAGGCTGAAAGTCATACCTTACAAAGATCCAACAAGTGGTGGGATTCAGCCGGTTCGCACTGGTTCTATAGAACCGTCTCACGGGGGGGGGGAAGCTAAAGACAATGCAAGCTGTTAAGATCCATAAGGTGCCAAACATTGGGCTTTTCTGGCTAAGTTATGGCCCTTCAGTTTTTTGGGAGTAACAGGCTGAAAGTCATACCTTACATACAGTGGTGGGATTCAGTCGGTTTGCACCGGTTCTATAGAACCATCTCACGAAATTTAATGAGATCAGAGAACCGGTTATCATTAGTGGTTACTGTCAATGGACTTTTTGTAACAGAACTGACTGAAAAATATAACTTTTGTGATAGAACCTGCTGACAAAAAATTTTAATCCCACCACGGCTTACAACATCTGCACAACAGTGTACGGTCTGCAGTTCACTTCATATTTTAATGGCTCAACACTTCCACAACATTACCCACACAAACAAAGTTACAACTAGTTTAAATGTAATATGAATCCTTTTTCCTTACCTACACCTACTGCTTGAAGAGTAATAATAGTGGACATGGCATGCCTGCCGTGTATAGTAACATTCATAATATCAACATTTTAACCATACTTTTAAGGTGCCGGTGGAACAACTAGACTTCCCGCATTGGTTGGAATCTCGTCAGCTTTGGACATGGCTCTTACTGGCAAAAACATTAAAGCGAAGAAAGCAAAGAGAATGGGACTGGTTGATCAACTAGTTGAGCCTTTAGGTTGGTTACAATTGTTTATAATAGCACACATATTGTTTTTATTCATGGTTTTTCTGTCTGTATCACCCCAAAACGGTTGGACTGTAAACACCCCCATGTATAAAAAAAAAACTGCAAAGATATATATATGTTTTACAATATCAGCTTAGGGTTTAATTTAAAAGTAAACGTTTTTTTTTTTGATAATTTTAATAATAATTGTTAGTTAGCGTCTAGGATAGGGGTGTACAACTTTTGTCAGTGTAGGGCCAAATACAATTACCATGATTAGATTGTGGGCCACATCTTTATATAACACGAGGTTATTTTACTTTGTTGCATACCAAATATGCCTAACTACAGGTAAAATTTGCATTTGATTCTAGCCGCATTATTGTCAGGGCGCAGTAAAATAGAACCAGGCGCATTGATCTGCTCAAAAATACGTAATAATTGGACTCATTTCCAGTACATTTAAAATCCAAGATTCTCTGCAGGCCAAACAACCTTTAATCAAATGGGGGCATTGGGACCGCAGGTTGCCCACCCCTGGTCTAGGACCAAACCCATAATGCCTTAGGATAACTTTTACTTTGATTTTGCCGTTCAGTCACACTTGTTTGCTTACAGGTCCAGGAGTTATGGATCCTGAAATCGGAACGATGAAATATCTTGAGGAAGTGGCTATACAAGCTGCACGTGGGCTGGCTGATGGGAGTCTGAAAAAACCTGAACCGAAACGTGCAATGCCAGACAGTAAGCACTGTTGCTATTGTAAGGACTACAGCATGTTTAAAAATTCCTACTAAAGTTCTGGGTTTAAAAATGTTGCTAGTTTGTAATGTATATATGTAGCTGGTTTTTCATATGCTACATGAGTATTTGCAATATAGTAAGCCTTAGCTGGGGGACAGAACTTTTTGCTGGCAACATTACAGGTTTTTATATCACTTACAATTGCTAGTGTGTTCACTGACTAAAGATCACCAGTTACAAATCTTGCGTTTTTTGACCTATAAAGTCAAGGGGGGGGGGAACCACTGATAAAGATCACCAGTTACAAATCTTGCGTTTTTTGACCTATAAAGTCAAGGGTGCCATTCATTTAGGTCAGTGGTTCTCAACTGGTGGTCCATGATAAATTTTGGGGAGATCCACAAGATGTTAATTATTTTTGGTGATAAACTCGAAACAGTTGCATATAGTTAAATGAATATTCAGTTTAAAATAGGCCTATCCAAACTATTGACCATTTATTGTTAGCTGTCAGTTATTTGATATCACTCCTCGAAATTTTGTATTGAAAGAATATATTTCAAGTCAATATACTTGTTATGGGTGCTTTCTTTATCCTTGCTTAACAACGGACTTGTGGTCTATGGCTTAAATCGAGTTGAGAACCACTAAATTAGGGCATTAAACAGTGATAATGGAACTAATAATGTTAAAAAGTTGCACAAAACTGTGTTTCTTTGTCAAACAAAACTTGCCATTATCACTAGCAAACCATAGATTTTCCATACAAGAACTCAAGACAACTTTCTTATGGTGACTTCGCAGGTCCTCAGCCAACTAATAATTCTATTTTTCATAGAAATCTTATCGTGGTTGCTTCAATATGATTCTGCCCGGGAATATTTCTTCAAAAATATGGTGAAAGCAAAAGTGATGAAACAGACCAAGGGTTTATATCCCGCCCCTCTCGCTATAGCTGATGTAAGTTGCCAATAAAATGATACTAATAAATTTGGTAGTCAAAATTTCCTTTACATTTCATTCTAAATCCCAAATTAAATTACAGTTAATCGCATATTATATTTTGTTGCCTACTGAATCAAAGTTTTGATATAATTTAAATGCATATTTTTTTTCATTGCAAACTAAATCCCAAATTATGTTACATTTCATTGCATATTTCATTTTTTTTGCATGCTGAATTATAAATGATTTTCTAATAATTGCTTACTTCATTTTTTTACTGCTGAATTCTAAATGATATTCCAGTTAAATGCATATTTCATTTTAATGCATCTTAAATTTCTTACAAAAAACTTGTGGGGCCTTGTTGGTGGTTCGTAAAAAAACCTCTTCATTTTAATCTAAACCCATTGTGTGTCAATCAACCACCTATAGGGAAACTTCCATAATATATCTGCTGAAAACTAAATTGTGCAAATTCTTTCAGGCAGTAGTAGATCTGTGTTCATCACTTCATTTGTGTCTTGCAGGTTATTAAAGAAGGGATCGCCAACGGCAAAGAGGCTGGAGCGAAAATGGAAGCAGAGACATTCGGCAGACTTTCCCAAACTAATGAATCGAAAGCTCTCATTGGTTTATATGATGGACAAACTCATTGCAAGAAAAATCGATTCGGTCAACCTCTAAGATCTCCAAAGTAAGATCAACAAACAATAAAAATACTTTTGAGCCACTTTACAGTTCGCCAAAGAAAAAACTATTGTTAGACTTATGGCTTTTTTAAGACCACATAAAGATGTTTACATTGTAACACAGGTCAAAATTAATGTTATTGCAGTATAATGAAAATTGTTTATTGGTAAAAAAGTAAACTGCAAACAGTGTCCACTATTTCGACCTATAAGGTCTCGTCAGTGCCGCTGGTGACGAGAGATCGGCCGTATTGGCCAGTGTCCACAGGTTCTGAGATTCTAGTTGCTGGTTACATGTTTAATCTAGTAAACAAAAAGTTTTGCATTTATCTTCAATTGTAAACTTGCATTGTTTACAGGAACCTTGCAGTACTTGGTGCAGGTTTAATGGGAGCGGGAGTTGCACAGGTCAGTATGGACAAGGGATATAATGTTGTCTTGAAGGATTCCTTTAGCGCTGGACTTGCAAGAGGACAGGACCAAATCTACAAAGGATTTGACTTGGCTGCCAAAAAGAAGAAAATCACAACGTAAGTATTTGGTTCATAGATACTCCAATTTTGCCAAGTTTTGTTTTCCATTTTACTCAGTGGCCTTTTCAACAAATTTCTCACTTACAATTTAAAACATTTTCATTCCTCTCTAATACACTACATAGGAGATGCTGAACCATGCAAAAATGCCTTGAAAATTATATTCCCAGAGCTGAAGTGTCTATTTACAAATCACACATAAAAATTAAAGTAAATTATTTTCCTTAAGTTTTAAAATTCTTCCCCTGTTGGGAACCACTGCTTTAACTGGTATTTGTCTTGACAGATGTCAATTGATCAATTTTTCAGCACTGAAAATATTTACTTGCATGTTTTTTTGTATAGTCACAATTTTAATGTTTATTTTTCTTGTGTAGTTTTGAAAGGGACCAAATCGTTGCTAACTTGGATGCCACTCTATCTTACGACTCACTTAAGAATGCCGACATGGTGATTGAGGCGGTTTTTGAAGACATTAAAGTGAAGCACAACGTTGTTAAGGAAACTGAGGCAGTAAGTATATGTTGCAAATGCTTGTGAAAGCAATGAAACAAGAGCTGCAAAACAAGAATATCTGCAATTTGGTGTAAATATATATTTGACCACAAATCGCAGACTTTTACATTTTTAGCGCACTTGTTAAACACAGACAAGTGGTTTTACTTGTCTCGCAAGAGTGTAGGTGATACTTTGTCTGTCATTTTCACAAATCATCAGTTAAACCTTATAGGTCGGGGGGGGGGGTTCTAATACACTACATAGGAGATGCTAAACCATGCAAAAATGGCTTGAAAGTTATATTCCCAGAGCTGAAGTGTCTAATTACAAATCACACATAAAAATTAAAGTAAATTCTTTTCCTTAAGTTTAAAATTCTCCCCATGTTGGGAACCACTGCTTTAACTTGTATTCGTCTTGACAGATGTCATTTGATCAATTTTTCAGGACTGAAAACATTTACTTGTGTTTTTGAGTATAGTCACAATTTTAATGTTTATTTTTCTTGTGTAGTTTTGAAAGGGACCAAATCGTTGCTAACTTGGATGCTACTCTATCTTATGACTCACTTAAAAATGCCGACATGGTGATTGAGGCGGTTTTCGAAGACATAAAAGTGAAGCACAATGTTGTGAAGGAAACTGAGGCAGTAAGTATATGTTGCAAATGCTTTGAGCTTGTATACAATAACAGGGGAATAGCTTTTGTCATTTGTGATGAAATATATATTTACATCAGTTTAAATTGTGTAAAATAAAATGTGAGAGCAATGAAATAGAAGCTGCAAAACAAGAATATGTGCAATTTGGTCTAAATATATATTTGACCACAAATCGCAAACTTGTACATTTTTATTGCACTTGTTAACCACAGTACTGCACAGACAAGCGGTTTTCCTTGTCTCGAAGGAGTGTAGGTGGTACTTTGTCTGTCATTTTCACAAATCATCAGTTAAACCTTATAGGTCGAAACAGTGTGCACTGTCTGCAGCTTATCATTTATTGGCTCTATGCTTTTACACCAGTTAAAATTGTGTATGATATAAAGTGCAAGCAATGAAACAGGAGCCGAAATCGAGATTATATGCAATTGGGTGTAATGTTTCCGCAATATCCGCTACTTTTAATCTGGTGTTAGTATTTCAATCTTAACTATCATCATATTTTATGTATTAAGGGGTGTGTTTTGAAATCCACAAACTGTTGGGAAGGCAATACTTTTTTTTTTAAATAACACAGCTACAAAGTTTTTTTGAGTTTTTTTTTTATTAAATGGGCTTTTCAAAGAGCTTTAAAACATTCTGCTACAAAGTTTATAGAGCTCTTCTGGCAATTGTATTTTTACTAGGACATGGGAATAAAAGTACATTTGCCAGAATAGCTCTGTAAACATGATATTATGCCTGAAAGCAATAGCTTATGTATTCTGCTAATACTTTGTTCTGATTTTACAATTTGGTGACGACTTGTTCAAAAACTGACTTTGCTGTTTAAACTCTTGCAGGTCATTCCTGAGCATTGTGTGTTCGCTTCAAACACTTCAGCTCTGCCCATTGCAGACATCGCCAAAGCTAGCAAGAGACCCGAAAAGGTACTTTTTCGAGCTTGTACATTTGGGCTTGCCTCCTAATTTCGGGCTGTTTGCAACCCTCAACCGAATTCCACTGTTAGTTTTTTGCACCAAGGCGGGTTTTGGGGGGGGGGAAGCAAGAGACCCGAAAAGGTACTTTTTCGAGCTTGTACTTTTAGGCTCACCTCCTAACTCAGGCTGTTTGCAACCCTGAACTGAATTGCACTGTTAGTTTTTTGCACTAAGGCGGGTTTTTACACTTTACTTTAGACAGTGCTCAAGAAAACGGTGCATTTGCACTTGTTACATCTCGTAAGTCATCATTATGTTGTTTTACTGAGATGCATTTGTTGTTTTTTTTTTGTTTTTTTTGGAAATAATCTGTCACAAACAATGGCCCCTATTTACAATGACCCTGCTAGCCTACATAATGTATTGTTTATAAGTGGCAACTTAAGAACAATAGCAGTTTAGTCAAAATGTTTACAATACATTACATCCAGTGGCGGGATTCAAATTTTTTGTCACCCAGACTTATCACAAAAGTCGGGGGGGGGGAAAGGTGCATTTGCACTTCTTACAACTCATAAGGCATCTTTATGCTGTTTTACTGAAAAGCATTTGTTATTTTTTTCCGAAATAAGCTGTCACCAACTAAAAGGTGATAGTCGATGGCGCCTATATACAATGACATTGCTAGCCTACATAATGCAGTGTTTATAACTGGTACCTATAACAATTAATGTTTAGTCAAAATGTTTACAATACATTACATCCATTGGTGGGATTCAAATGTTTTGTCACCCAGTACTATCACAAAAGTCATATGTTTTAGCCGGTTTTGTTACGAAAAATCCATTGACAGTAACCAGTAATGCTAACCGGTTCGCCGATCTCATAAATTTTCATGAGACGGTTCTATAGAACCGGTGCGAACCGGCTGAATCCCACCCATGGGTACATCATAATATGTGTCCTAAGCAGCCAATGTTTTTGATCAATAGTACTTTTTTAGTATTGTGATTCTCAATACAAAATGTTCATTGATGATTTATTCTTAGGTGATCGGAATGCATTACTTCTCACCAGTTGATAAGATGCAACTTCTTGAAATCATCACAACGGACAAAACTTCGAAAGACACAACAGCTGCTGCTGTACAAGTCGGCCTCAAGCAAGGAAAACTGGTCATTGTTGTTAAGGTGCGAGAAACTAACGCAAAGATCCTCCATTTTTACTCTTTTATCTCTTTTTTTACATTTTTGAATAAATAACTGTTAGGTTGTAAGTTTTGTTTGGTAAAACTGTTTTATCTCTTTTTTTACCAAATCACTTTAACAAACATATACTTTTTGTGTTTTTCGTTGCAGTAAATTAATCCTACTTCATATTTTCTGCCTCATTATGAACTTTACGAGGAAAGATATTGCCGTGTAAAAGTGCAATCATCTTTCTTGAGCGTTTTGGCATGATTTCGCCACACTAGGGATAAAATATTTAACCCAATTTTATTCACTAAACCTTTACATTTTTCGGTTTTCAAACTTTTTCACGCTAACACAGTAAACATTGGTTAATACGGTCCCGTTTGGAACAAAAAATTTCCAGTTCAACCGAGGTTTAGTGTAATTGGTTTGTGTGTTTTTTCAGGTTGGTTTTCTATTTAACTGCCAGGCGAGCGTAGACTTTCCCCAGCTTATCATATTCATTTACACAGGATGGTCCTGGCTTCTACACAACCCGTCTTCTTGCACCAACTCTATCAGAAGTTATTCGGCTCCTACAAGAGGGGGTTTCCCCACAGAAGCTCGACAAACTCGCTACGTCATTCGGATTTCCCGTTGGCATAGCAACGCTGCTGGACGAGGTTAGTTCCAACGGTTGGCCGAGAAAATAGACACGTTCAAGTTTTTGAACGTTCCAAACGGGTTTCTAAACAAGCTTGGTGCAGTCAACCATAGCGCTTGTTACATTCACGACTTTGCGTACTTATAGTGGGTTGGGGGGGGGGGCTTCGTGCAGTGAACCATAGCGCTTGTTACATTCACGACTTTGCGTACTTATAGTGGGTTTCCTAACGAACTTCGTGCAGTCAACCATAGCACTTGTTACATTCACGACTTTGCAAGCTTTAAGCGGGTTTCCTAACCACTATTTTGGCAAATTTTAAGTTTTTTCATTCAAACAATTCAAACTCACAAGTGTTGATGTTTGATTGACAGGTTGGAATTGACGTAGCTGTCCACGTGTCAGATTATCTTGGTGGAGTTTTCGGGGAGCGCTTTGCCGGTGGAAACGTGGAGGTATTGCGTCGCCTAGTGGAGAGCGGATGTGCAGGTGAGTGATGACGTCATTGACATTGTGACGTCATAGCTTATAATTTGCTTTCGTTTGGCGTAATTTTTCAAAGATTTGCATTTCTTTTGTATCTCAAGTAATCTTTTTTGCCCAATGAAAATTTTTAATTTGTTCAAACGGATAAAGTAAATTTTGAAACAAAATAAAATCGCGAAGTTTCCAAGGAAGGTCAGTAAATCGCTTGTCGTGGGTTCAAATCCCACCGAAGGCTAGATATTTTGTACTCTGTCTCTTGACGTGTGGGATTGCTTTAGTGACGGCTGGATTTGCTTCTTTAAACGTGATTCAAATATTAATCCTTATTTACAAATCAACATTAAATTACATAATGTTTTTACTTATATATTACCCAATAACCACCGCTATACCTGGTTTAAACCACAAATAAGAACAAAAATAGCGATTGCATAATACCTGGGCTTTTAATAGGTATGTTATTAAATCACAGTAAGCCAAGCCTATTAAAGGC